>JAVGVS010002928.1:0-10393 GCA_032718565.1 Distichodus sexfasciatus
CGATGATGGCACTAATGGAACAGGGTAAAATATTTGCAAAATGCTTGAGATAAAAATCAATATTTTTTTACTTTTCCCTCAAGCCCTTAATCTTAGCTTTGAATATAATACATTAAATGGAGCTAAGTTTCCCCTTCAACAACAACAAAAAAATCCTTTATAAAGTGTTCAGTTTTACTGTATGACTTAAAATCAATTCTGGCCTATTTTTACACCACTTATAAACCTTAGACAATGTCACACAGCAGCTTTATGTAGTACCTGCTCCAAGCGTTTAAGGAGCAAGCCGAGGGCAACGATGGCACAGAACAACTCCCTCAGAGGTAAGTAGATAAACTCTTGAGAAGAACTAAGATGCAGAGGGAGCTCCTACCCACCTCTGGGCCATGCCAGGTTGAGCTCATGCATTTAAAGTCGGTCTAGCGGTGTGTTAGTGTGTAACACTGCGTGGTACCCTATTGTTATTGTGCCGATTTTTTTTTTCTTCCCTGCCTTAAAACGCGTTGTGGAGAAAAAAACGGTAAGACCTACAGCTTTGAAATTTGGCAGGTAGGTCCAGTATCTCACCCACTACTCAGGCAAAAAAAAAATTGCACCAAAATAAGCTATTTTGCAATTTTCCGAAAAAATTAGCATTTTGCCGAATAAATGCTTAACCGTAGCTCTGATTCTCAAAAATCTTATATTCTCTTATTCTTTGGTTTAAGCTGAATTTTTCAGACCCTCACATCTATTTCTGCCATATTTGATTTTTTGCTAATTTGCATAAAATGAAATCCCATGTTTTTCGAACACGTCCCTGGATGTTTGTCCCAATCTACATGCAACTGGTATCAATTGAATCCCAAGACACTCTTCTTTAATTATTATCAAGCAAATTTTTAATTTAGGTCTTTTTTTTATGTAATATGCAAATAAATGTGCTCGGCTTGGCATCGGACTGCAACACCACACACCGAGTGTCATAGAAATCCGGCTCTGTGTGGGCAACAGCTTTGAAATTTGGCAGGTAGGTTCCTTGACTCTACCCAATACTGAGCCAAAAAAATTTGTGCCACTTTGCCGATATTCCATTACTTCAAACATCATTTACTACTTAGGCAAAAAAAATAATTGCACGACTCTACCACTTGGTGGCGCTAATAAGCTATTATGCGTTTTCCGTAATAACTTTTGAATCGTAGCTCCGATTCTTAAAAATCTTATCTTATTTCTTAGGTCAAGACTAAACTTAATAAACCCTCGTATCTATTTTTCCCATATTGGATCACACTGAATATCATAGAAATCTAGCTCTGAGTGAGCTACTGCTAATTTTCATAATATGAAATCGTATTATTTAAATCTCAGCATATTCTTCTTTAATAGTTATTGAGCACATTTTTCATTTACCTATTCATATGGCTATATTATGCAAATCAATACTTTGAAACAAATTCAGCAAGACATATGTTTGAATAAGGAAACTTTACTACAATTTACAGTTTTTAGACACTCTCTTATAGTAATTATTAAGCTCATTTTCAGATATTTCTTTATATGGCTGCAAAGCTTCACTTCAAAGTCGATATCCCACTTATTGGCGCGATAATAAACTATTTTAAAGTTAGCCTGATAAGTTTTGAACCGTAAATACGTAGAAAAAAAGATGAAAGATATCAAATCTCAACATATATGTACTTCAATTCATAAAAAACTGATAAAGCTGCAAACTGCATGGCCCCCATAATCACTGCTTGCAGTTATATTTTCATATTAGATCTCTAAAGTCTAACATTCAACTTCTTTCCTGGGAAAAATTGCAGCCAGATGTTTGGGGAAGTGTTCAAGTGCTCTAAGGGTCGCTGGTTCAAATCCCAAAACAGTATAAAAAGTATCACTGAAGGTTCCTTGAGCAAGGAACCAACTCCCAAAAGCTTCTGCCTCGGTGCTGAATAGCTGCCCACTGCTTCCACACAGACAGGTTAAAAGCAAGGGTAATGTTTTGTTGTGGTGCACTTTACGACATGGGATCACAATAACACATACACTTTCTCTGTCATACATCAGAAAGTCTTGGATAAACCTTGAAATGTCAAAACAAAAAAGGACTCACTTTACTTATAAAAAGAAATAAGTTCATTCATTTATTCATGAATGTTTCTGTTTTCTTCAAGATCAGTTTTTAAAGGTCTCGGTTTTGTCTCGGATGCTGCCATATTTATACTCGGTCTTGTCATGGACTTGGACGAAGAGGACAATTCGAAACCAATAAGACTACAACCCTGGTATTAATTAAAGAGCTGTTTACTGTCAGATTTCTCACTTCAAGTGCAACCAATGATGTTACTGCCAACTGTGGTTACCCACCCCGCCCCTTCACACACACACACGCACAGTGTCTGTATTACTATCTTTGTGAGGTCTTTCCATAGGCTCCCATAATGACTAAAGTACATAATTTTACACCTAGACCTAATCCTAACCCTAACCTTAACCTCAGTAACCAAAAGCACATCTTTTACCTCTTTCTCAAATAAAACAAGCACATTTTTTCTATAAAGTAATTTTTTTTCGTTATGAGGGACCTCTCAAATGTCCCACAAAACTAAAAAACATAAAAAGTGATTTCAGGGACAAAAGGTCCCCCACAATGCGATAAATACATGGGCCTTTTACACACACACACACACACACACACACACACACTTCCAGTGAAGAGATTTCCCTCATAATAGATATGTAAAATATTGCATAAGCATATTTAATGTTGTAGTAGTATTAGCGCGGGTCTGCTTTTTTTAAACACCCGCCCCAAACCAACCCATCAGGAGATCCAAACCGCCCGCCCAACCCACAAAAATACGCGTGGATAATGACCCAAAACCCGACCCGACCGAGGAAAAAAAACAAAAAACAAACACAGTGAGCCTGTATTGCCATGGAACCTACCAATGAAGTGTCATTTGTGACACTGCAACCCATAGATGACATAGATTTATTATAGACTCACATTGAAGATGATGACACAATTTTATGCAAGATTAACTGTTAATATGAAACAACAACAAAGCCGAAAGATAGATTTTTTTCGTTGTTATTTAATGAAGGGTTGATCTCTCGCACACACACAAACACACACAAATGGCATGTATACCAAAACACACTAGTTGTCAAGACTGTAACATCTGATGTAACATCAGATCTGAGAACTCTATCAGATTTGAATGAACTTAGTGAACTTTATCAGATTTGAATGAACTTAGTAGAACGTAGGTCTTCTTTTCACTTAATTTTGTCTAAAATGAAGTAGAGCAGAGCACTTGACCGTGATATTTCACCAAACTAGTAGCTTATCCTACAAATTGAAAACTACAAAATTGAAAAATATACGCCGACTGCATTTATGACAGCTGTTTGGAAGCACTGTGGAGAAAGAGGATGGAATCACAGTGCTGAGGTTTAGCCTATTTCGATGCACTTCCAACCTGTGACCTGCTGAACTGAGCAACCTTGTGGCGCTTCGATCGCGCTAGTTGCAGGAGCATAAGCACGCTCTTGCCAGCATCGAGAGGAGAGGTAATTTGAACCCGTTTATACGTTTTGATCGATAATAAATGCGTTTTATGGTACGGCCACTACTTGCACCCACGATGCCCTAAAACCGCCCGCACCCGCCGTCACCCCCTTGATTTCCCCGCAGGTCCACCCAGTCAACCAGCAAAAATAAAATAAAATACATAACACAACATACTGCCCTATCTCTTCATATTAAATAAACCCGCCAGTCTCTGCTTTTCTGCCTTTCTGCTGAAACAATTTTATAGACTGGCATTTAGCTCAAGATGATACCACATTTCCAAGTGTTTACTCATTCCATGCGAGGCTTCGATGTTTCTGATTGTGCACATTTCACAATTTTGCATAGCTCTTTTCTGCATGCTCGTAATCGTTACGTGTGCTCTACAAATAGATTTTGCTTTATTTCTGACAAGTTATATTTCTAAAGTAGCTAAAAAGCACATATTGAGTGAGTCAAAGCCATTCAGACTTATTCTAACACAACAGTCTTTTCACTCCAGCCCTTTAATACCATTTGTAGGAGCTTATTACATGGCATATTATACTTTTCTGCCCATTGCACTATTGTCATCTTTATTCCAGCTCATACTTTTTTTTTTTTTTTTTTTTTTTCATTACTTCCTTATTGCCTATTAGATTTTTGTCCTTATTTCTGTATGTTGTGTTCTCTCTTTTAATTAGCACCATCCTGGAATGGGTCAGAGTCACTAGTCAGAGTGACAAAGCTGCAGAATACAAACTAACTTTTTAAACAAAATGGTAACTATACCTTTATAACACATACATAGATATATTAAAACATTTATAACACATATAAAGGCACTTATAATGTATTTAGCATATGTACGCTAATAACACTATATATGCAAATTAAACATAAATAATACATTTATGTATTTATAAGAGAGTATATATTATTAGTCAAATAAAACGAATTTTAACCTATATAAACTATTTACACTGACTTGATATAGAACTACACGTGTTTAACTTTTTGGCTGGTAGTAAAAGATCCTGGACTTTTTCAATCGTGTGTTGAAACTTGCATTTCCATATATTATAGACAGAGAGATAAAAGAGACAGACGAAGCGCGCTGGCAAGACAAACCTTTGTAGTTGATCTTGAAGCCGATGGATCCCACGCTCTCGTCTGACTGCAGGTGCAGCCACATCTGATGGGTCATGCTGATGATGAGGTCAGGGACGAAGCTGCCCGTCAAACTGCAAATCAGATGGTGAGAGACAGACAGGTTTCACCTCAGGCTGTTCTCAGACAGAAAGGCGGAGGAGGCGATAAGAAAAAAATCGCATAACAGTGCCAGGGCAGCCTTGGCCTTCAGTTTTCTGCGTTGGCATTAACTGGACTATTGGGGGCAGTCAATTATTTAGAGCATCTTATTATGGTTGTTTTGGCACAAGACAAACGCTCGTCCTTGAGGGACGTCCGACTTGAGATAAAAGCATTCCGGCCTTGGCGCAATGCCAGACAGATGAAGATGGCGAGATGGCTGGGGTGAGGTTGCTTCGGTCAGGAGCCAGGATTCTCTCATGGTAGCATTGTGGAATAGGTGAGGATGGAAAGCGCAGGATGGTTTAATCCAGGTGACGGCCATGCAGACTTCTTGGTTTAGCCATTAACTACATGTGTATTTAGCTAATAACAAGTCTAAAGACTTACACTTGGATGATCGTTCTGGAGTCTCCAACCTCTCCTCCATCCCCAATTGTCAATGTGTCATAGCCGAGCTCCAAATCAAACTCCTCAAAGTTGATCTGGATTACCTGGGAATAGAACAGACATCATCATAGAACAACGAACTGAACGACTTACATTCCTAACTACAAGATATAAGGTCTGCTTCTGTCTTAATCAGCGCTTCTTACTGTGGTCCATGATGAACATAATTATATTAAATACTACGAGACAGACTTATCCTGATTGTATAGAGTACAGAGAAGATTTAAATGTATATGACAGCATTTGGCTAGTGAGATACAGTATCTGCATTAGCACATAACCCACAAGAAAATGTGTTCTTCATGCTAGTAGTGTGGTAGCAATAGCAGCAGTGGCATACCCACCCAGAGTTTTATGTTCAAATCCACCTCTATCACTGCCAGAACCACCAATATTGGGCACCTGAGAAAGGCCCTTAACCCAAAGTTGCTCAAGGAGGACTGTCCCTGTCCCACAACAAAATGTGTCGCCTTCTGGGGAACCCCAGTGGACAAGCACCTTCGCGCAGCACCCGGGGCAGTGCTTGAGGATGGTACCTGGCTCATGAGCACATCAGTGGTAACTTTACAAGTCCTGGGATTTAAACCGAACGACAGCCTTCTGACCGCTGGAATGGCACTTATGCTATTCGCTATCAACTGCCCCTAAAGGTCCTTGGCCTAAGAGGTTTGAACCAGGAACCTTCGTGGTGTGAGATGACAACATTAACCCATTGCACCAAGGTGCCACTGCCAATTAGAAACTGGAAGTGGTTCTGAATAAAAGCATCTGATTAATGTTATAAATGTAAAAATTTAAACCAAAAGCTGCTATTATCAATTAAGGAAATATGTATCTGGCTTAAGTTGGATAATTTGGGTAATACCTTTGTACTTTCACAAGCAGCCCTGATAAGCAATACAGTGCTATGATAAGTGAATAAAGCCTAACCTATATATTTATAATTAACCTATATAGCATGCCTTTGGGCTGTGGGAGGAGACTGGAGCATCCGGAGAAAACCTATGCTAACACAGGGGAGAGCATGTTTAAAAATTTGTGCTAATATTGTAACTGTAAAGAGACAAAAGCTGCTGTCAATAATACATCAAATAATGTTCAATAATTTTCAAGTGGAGAACTACAATAATTACAATCAGTGATACATCAGAATTGGTCACAGTCTAGTGGTTTGGCACTTGCCTATAAAACAAAAGGTTTGTAGGTTCAAATCTAGCTTGTTTATACCTCCAGAACTACCACCATTGGGCACCTCAACAAGATGCTTAACCCTAAGTTTCCCAAGGGACACTGTCCCTGTACGTAGGAAATGCAAGTTGTTCTGGATAAGAGCCTCTGATCAATGGTGTAAATTAACAAATTAATCAAGACTTTGTTTTCAAGACTTTGTTTTTCCTAATTGATTTTACTGATAAGAATAATTTATTTGCCAGAACATAGTGCAATTTTTCTTGTTATAGGACCTAGAACAATAGCCAAGGATAGAACATCACTAATTCTGAAGACCCATGTAATCATATGACAGATTCGATCTCTGTTTGCACCGATATCACACACAAACGTCATATTACAGGTCGATACTAGAACAATTGCCCTCGGGAGCATGTTTTGATTCTGCTTAGAAGACAGCAAAACCTGATTTATGAGAAAACAATAAGGGATGTGCAGGGATGAAGCTAGCGACAATAAGACGTACGTGGACTTATCTCAGGGTACATATATGCGTACTTAAGTTACTCCATTGTGCTAATGATATGATAATGCAGTGGCGCCGCCCGTGGCTCTCTGATTATGAGAGCAGTAGAACGGCAATAAAACTTAAACCCCACAATTCCATCTGGCTAAGACAAATGAGGCAATAATGCCGTGTCTTTTAGGACCCATTCTGCTGCTGAGCACCAGGAGCGCAGCAATTGAATATACAAGTCAGTTATTTGCGAACAGTTAACGACAGGGCACAAGGGAGCGGTGCTGAGATGTTTCACATAGACAAATCATGCAAGTAGGTGATTTCAAGCTTTGGTGATGAATGGTTTCAAATGTAGAAAAAAAGAAAACCAACAAACTGCATAAAAGTAGTGATGGAATCTACTGATTATGGCTGAATCTCAGTAAATCAAATCACCACCTTACTCCGGCTGATAGTACAGGGCTCTTAAGCACAGTGCATTAGTGTAATTCCACTGAACAAATACACCGATCAAGACCTTGAAGAGATACATCAGCAGATCTACTCAGCACTAAACCCAAAACATGCAGCAAAGAATAATCCATCATGATACTGCTACACAAAAGCAGCTTAACTGAGGTATAAACACATGCATCATCTGGGCCAAATATTATCAGGTTTCCATTTACTCACCAATTCTTCCATTACATGAATTTATTAATTAATAAGCTTGCTAGAAGAGAATGGACAAATGAGTTCCAAAAACGAGTAGTGCTTGATTATATTACTGAACGACAAAGTCAGACAGACAGATGCAAACCAATTGCTCAATACATAGGACATAAGACAGGTAAACAGCATATAAATACATAACGCTGGATGGATGGATGAAAGGATGGACAGATAATAAAACAGTCAGGTAGATAAATATGAATGTGGATATGGAGGGAAGGATCAATGGATGTACAGGAATGTATGTAGATACATGGGTGAATAAATAGATAGATAGATAGATAGATAGATAGATAGATAGATAGATAGATAGATAGATAGATAGATAGATAGATAGATAGATAGATGGTATGTACAGGATGTATGGATGGATGGATAGGTGGACGAATGGACAGATAGAAGGTGGTTTTTGTGTTCCTGTATAGTTTGACACATGAGGAAGAAGCATTTTGTGAGAATTAATAAAACAAAGAAAATGTAATATTGTTCCACTTTAAAATGAAGACAACAAAGTTACAATAAAAACAACTGTCAGTTCCACTGAGAATGTGATTAAAATTAAGTACAAATGAAAGTTGCTAATGAAAGTAGAGACTGTCACTGTAAACACAGCATAGCACAGCACACAGTGCACTACAATGAAATGTGACCTATGCATTTGACCCATCTGTGAAGGAGCAGTGGGCAGTTGACATTTGGGACAGTCCCTTTTTTAAGAGTAGCTCAGTGGTACCTTTACCAGCCTGGGATTCGAACACTCCACTCCAGTCATGAAGCAAACGCCCCAACCGTTACGATACCAACTGGCCTAAATCTCATATACCCAAACTCCTGTGTTAAAAGCCGTTCTATAATATTTCTGCGTTAATGTTCCCTCCTCCTGACAAGGAAGAATCCAAAAGCTTCTAGCCCTGCCATTGATCAGAGCAACGCCAATGAACCATTTTCAGCATCATAATTGGCGGTAGTGCAGTGAAAACCAACATCGATCTTTGCATCATAATATCAATTCTCAGTAGTTCTTGAATATTGTGAACATTGCCGGCTGGTGCCCTTGAATCAGCAGAGAAAGAGCGAGGTACATTTCTTTGCACTCAAGTCAAAGAGACTCTTCCAGTTTTCCATGAGTGACATTGATTGAAGGTGTGAGAATAAGATTTTTCAGCAGCAACTCAACACGGCGGGGCGTCTCTAGCTAATCCTGCGCACCTAGCCTCCATCACAATATGGCAATCCTGTGGCCCTTCAGGAGTGTTGCGCCATCATCAGTCTCAAGCAAGTGTCAGACAAAATGACCCGCGAACTTCCGCTAGATCACAAAGCCTCCATTAGCGATGCAGCTCGGGTACGTGCAAAACTGGCAACCAGGGTTTATGGATATAAGCATAATTAGCCGCATGCTTGGCACATCATACATCAACATGGAGTCAATGTCTTTATGGGTGGGTGGCCGCATGGGCCCATGTGCGTGTGTATATGTGCGTGTTGTGCGTGATGTGAATGCTAACGGAGATACTGTACCTTATTGTGGTTGCTGGCTGTGATGATCCAAACACACTGAGAGTTGCTCTCATACTGGATGGGAAAATTTGGAGAAGTGAAGGTTCCCGAAGGACCATAGAGGTTGGAGCCGCACGTTTTCACTGGGAAACATGGTGAGGAGAGAAAATGAGGCGTCACGGTTAAAGAGGACATTAATGTGGATAACAGGCTAATGGTGCAATATTAGCTTCCAATTGCTGTTTGCCGCAATGGTGTCATTTGGGAGAACCTCCCATTAAATTGAAGGGGTTTTGAGCTCGTGAGAGCGAATTTATTGCTCTACTTGCAGCACAGCTTATTGGGAGAAGAAGAAAACTCTGATGACTTAAATTGTCACCCAAATTTGGTCTTAGCACACTCTGTAAAGCTTTTATTGCAGTGCCAAAACTGCTGACTAATAGAGAATAAAACGTAGACATTACAATTTAAACCAATGTAAATTTGATGAATTACACACAAATAGCACATATAATTGATCTAATGGCATATATCTGCCCAACTATTACCGAGCCAACTGTTTACAAAGGTATCGAACCGCTACATTTCTAACATGCACAACTTATTCACAAGCCAGTTTTGCCAGTTTATACCAGGGTTTTTTTAATTCATGACAACTACATACATTATTTTTAGAGTTGTCAGATCTCAGTCTCTGATCTCCTCACTTCTCAGGATTTAATCTAAAAGGATGATTCAGACACACTGAGGCTTGGAATATAGAGTTTGAACCTCAGGACTTGAGCTGAGAGCTGTACCTTTAAATGGTTTCTTTAGAGCATTTATCAATCAACAAACACAAGACATGTATTTCCAACAAAATCTCAATTAGTGATGTGACCTTTTTTTTTTTAGATTATCATGTTAGTTTGCAGCTTGGGACACATCCATGCTCCAACATAATGCATTTTAGACTGATTTGTACTAGCATGCTTTGTAGGGGTGCACGATTCAGAAAATCGATTCATGACTCATGAGTGATTCACAGTTCCCGATTCAATACATAGATGAATTTGTTTCCAGATTGCTGTTTTGAGCTACTTTTCTCATTTGACTGTGGCAGATTAAACAAAGAAATCACACTGAATCAAATGTAGTTTAATAAACGTAATCCATATGTTTGCATACTGACTGCAGACTCTATAGGACTGGCG
>JAVGVS010002929.1:0-10387 GCA_032718565.1 Distichodus sexfasciatus
TGTTGTTGTTATTATTATTATTATTATTATTGTTTATAATGTTTTTTACTGTATAGTTTAATTTGTGTTGTTTCATTTATAATTTTTTTTGTGGAAATTAATAAAAATTAGGTGTGAGTTTGAGTATCCAAATCTTTGACTAGTAGACATACAGCAAGCGTGTGTCAGTTTCTGACCTAGACAGACTAACTTGTGGGATAAATTTCACACTCAGCACCTCTACTGTGGAAAGACCCACATTTTGAGACACACGAAGGCAGCCCCATGTGGTTACGACATATTTCATATTAAAACAAATGTAAATACAAATGGCAGAAACGAAGAAACAAAGAGTGAAGTATAGAATGCCAAGGTTGGAGTGTGTGTGTGAGTATGTGTGTGTGCTGAGCTGCTCATTGCCTTGCAGGCGGCTCCCCCGTTGATGATGGACTTGACGAAGATGCCCAGGTCGGCCTGGTTCTCTTTGGAGCGGTTGCCCTTGACGCTGACCCCTAACCCAGCCGAGCCCGAGTCGTTCAGAGGGATCTCGAAGGTCAGGAACTCTCTCGTACCGTCGGGAGTCAGCACCAAGTTCTCATCCTCACATTTCTGCATGGGAGAGACAACGGGAGGAAGAGAAAAACTGAATGAGAAGCATTGAATATAAATGTGAAAAGGCTGGACAGCTCACTGGTCATTACAATTTCTTGACTTTACAAAAAAGATCAGAAAAAACACCCGCACATCCACCCAGCCGGCTAAACAAGCTCACACACTCTACACTCACACACACAATAACCTTAAGGTTTTGGCATCTTTTAGGTGACAATCAAGTCCTCACAAATGTCTAAAAGACTACATGCACACACACACACACACACAAACACACACACGATGCCAGGTGTCTGGCCCGTGCAGGTGCGGTGTGAGAAAGCTTGAGAGGGAAGTGGAGTTATTAGGATGCAGTGAAGCGTTCAGGTGAAGCCCCTATCTCCATCCTCCTCACAATACATCTCTCTCACTCTCTCTTTCTCTCTCTCCATCTCTCTCTTCACTTTTCAAGCCATCCACGGCCAGTGAATTCCATGACAGTCGCCATGGCAACCCCATCACCTTCCCTCAGACAGTAGGCCAGGTAGGAGGGAGGGAGGGAGGGAGGCGGGTGAAGATGGTGAGACACTTCAGGAGATTATCGCCTGTGGTGGGAAGAGTACTGAACATTGGTACTTAAATACAAGCACTCTTACACCGCTGAAATAATCCTCAATTACAAGTAACAGTACCAGTGTGAAAAAAAACTCAAGCAAAAATACAAAGTACTCTTCTCATAAAGTACTCAGTGCATTAGTCGTTATAAATAAAATCAAATAAAGCAAAAAACATATTCAGTCTAATTTTTCTAGTCCAATATTTATTTGACTGTGAAGTACTTTACTTACTTAAATTTGTACTCAAGTATACGCAAACTAAATATATTCTTAAAGGTACCCAAAAAACAATTACAGTAACGTGAGTAGTTGAAGTTTGTTACAATCCTGTCCTGCCTGGGTTTTTATGTGGGTTTTTCAACTCTTACGTTGAAAAGGAAAAAAACACACTCTTGTAGTCCTTATAGAATCGATTTCTCTCTCGCTCTGACAATGTCAGCCTTTGGCGTGTTTCTGACTCCAAGCCTGACAGAAGCCTGAGGTTTCAGGCAAGAAAGATGCTCTTAAGGATGACTAAAGACCATATCTGGACGTTACGAAGCGTGTGATGAGGCGCAGGGTCGGACACGTGTGTGAATCACGCCAGCGCTTCCAAGGTAACGCGGAAACACAACACATTCCACAGGCGTGACTCCAGCGCCAAAGAGGTCACGCGGTCGACGTAAGTCGTCATTATTAATGAAGAGCGGTGGAGTGAGGAAATTAAATTCCCCAAAATGAGTTATATCACTAATTACCACCTTATCTGCCGTTATGTGTCTTGTGAGCAACATGTTTGATAAAGTAAGCAGATGTGTACAGGCCAATGAAACAAGCCTGAATGCATCATTTTAATGTCAGACTCAAGGCTAAGATTGGGTGTGTTTATATATGTGTGTATGCGTGTGTGTGTGTGTGTGTGTGTGTGTGTGTATGCGTGCGTGTGTGTGTGTGACCTTCCACCACATTGCTGGGGACTCCAAATAACAAAGACAAAACAAAAATATGTTTCCCATTCGTTTCCATAATACTGCAAATAAATGTAATCACAAAAAGAAAGAAAGAAAGAAAGAAAGAAAGAAAGAAAGAAAAAATGGAGGAAGAAAACTGAATGAAAGAATTGAGGAAGAAAAAAGAAAGAAAGAAACTAGGGGAAAAGAAAGAAAGAAAGAAAGAAAGACATGAAGGATGGAAAAAGAAAAAGAAATTAAGGAAGGACAATGAAAAAATAAATGGAACAAATAGAAATACATGGAGGAAAGAAAGAAAAGAAAGAGCAAGTAAAAAATTATGCAAGGAAAACGAAAAAAGATTGAACAGAAATAAAGAAAGAAAAATAACGGACAAAGAAAGTGGACAGATATAAGGAAGGAGGAGAGGAAAGGAGGACAGAAGTAAGAAACAGTGGTGAAGAATGGCACAGGAAAGGAAACAATAGTAAAGGAACAGAAAATACAGTTTTAGAAAGATAAGCAAAAGAAAGAAATTGAGGAAGAAAAAAATTAATAAATAGACGATGCAAAAGAAAATAATTAACGAATGACAGATTAAAAAGTTGAGCTGGAAAAGTCTCCCCCTCACTCCTCCCCAGCACCTCGGAGACTTTGCCGTCACTTCCTCGTCTGCTACAATTAGCAGCGTTTGCCGTTTTCTCCTGCTCTCTCGCCTGGGTGGTGCAAAGACATAAAGGTCATTGGAAATGAATTTAAGTGCCTAAAAGAAATCAGTCAAGGATGTAATTGCAAAGAGGCTTCGTGCATGATAAGTATTGAAACATGAATTTCTTCAACGCTGTATTTTTTCTCCCCTCCCGCCTTGACGACTGCTGATAAAGAGTGCATATTAAACACCTCAGACTAATGCGCACTGCGAGCTTTCAGGTACAATTAGATCAGAGGGCAGGAGAAGAGAGAGAGTGAGAGAGTGAGAGGGAGAGAGAGAGAGCGGGGACTTAAAGGGCACAGACCTGGTAACACTTGCTAACAAGAGAAGCCCTGATGGTTGAAATCTTTTTGGAGATTATTTTCTGATCAATCTGGACGAGCGCAACTGGGTCATGAATGTCGGTGTAGAAGCTCGGGCTGATGCAACAAGAAACTCAGCCCCAGACACTTTCTGTGTGTAAGAAGACTGCAACACGCACATCCGTCATGCTGTCAGTTCAGATCATCTTTTACTCGTCCCGTCCCCATGCGAAATTCAGTTACTCCAGGATCATGGTGCAACGTACAAAATACAGATAGAGAATAATGCAAATGACGAGACGGAGTGACGCACGGTGCAGCGGAGAACGATGCAGGACTCTAAACACAAGGGGGGGAAGACGTGTGCTCGTAGCAGGGAAACTAGTGCTGAAACCTGGGTGCACAGAGAAGCGTGTGTGCATAAGTAGCATGAACTTGGGTACTCTTCTCACGATGATTGTGTGTATGAGTAGCACGCTCATCAGTAGTGTGCTCGGGACCAGTGTGAATATGAGCAGCATGAGTAGCATGTACAAAAATATTGTGCATATGAGTCATGAACCTATGCACAAGAGCAGCGTAGCGTGCACAAGGGTAGCGTGCACAAGGGTAGCGTGCACACAAGTAGTATGCGCAAGAGTGATGTGCATAAGAATAGCGTGCACACAAGTAGCGTGCACATAAGTAGCATACACAAGAGTAGCGTGCACAAGGGTATCTTTTACAAGAGTAGCATGCACAAGAGTAGTGCACACAAGAAACATGCACATAAGTAGCATGCAAATAAGCAGCGTGCACACGAGTAGTGTACATAAGACCTGGATGTGCAAGAGTAGCATGCGTAAGAGTTACGTGAACATGTGTAAGCATGTCTTACATGCGTATCTAAACAGTGCGCACTTGCGTACACTGTATATGTGACCCTCCACGGCAAAACCAGTCACGTGTCGCAAATTTTCAAAATTAGTTATATATTGAGTTATATTGTTTTCATGAAAGGGCATAAATCAAGCTTCAAAACGATACCTATATGGAATGAATCGGACGACATATGACTGAGATATCAACATTCAAAGGAGTCGGGTTTCTCCTGTCACGCCAAGTGAGAAACGGAGAAATCTGCCTTTGAAGTTGACTATCCCTGTAGTGCTCACAGACGCTTGGTGCGGTCGCGGCTACGTTTGCATTTACGGTCACATGGATAGCCTACCTGCGTTAGGTTAACTGAACTCGGGAGACGGAGATGGATTCCGGAGAAATATCTTCACGCTAGTCAACCAGTGGATTTACTGTAAATATTGAAGTAGAGCGGTCAAAACAGAAACTTTTAACTTTCTGTTGGAATTGAATTCCTCACCTCAGGAAAGTCACGTTTTTAGGATGGAAAGGGTAAGTTTTTCAGCCAAATTTATTCACAACAGTACAGTATAGACCTTCCACTGTTTCAAAACACTAAAAACAAAAAATCCAAAATTTTACCCCACACAACATAAACGGTCGTTTTCCTCGGAAACCTCCGTTGCGACAAGCGACTGGTTTTGCTGTGGAGGGTCAAATATGTGTAGCATGCACATAAGTTGATGGAAACAGCTAAAGATAAGGTCAAGCAGTCTTTCTGGAAACATGACAGGTGCAAATTTATTTAAGCCTGATGACACTTTGAAGCGACTGAGCAACAGTCACTGGTTAAAAATCTCTACTAGCTATTAATGGACGACCAAAGCCTTAAAGATCGCCAGCAGACGTTAGCTATCGCATCGTCCATTTGCTGTCATTGGGAGCACAGCTGTACAGCGGGAGGCCATGCTCCTCTCTCCAAATGGGCTCCACCAGCTTGTTTATTGCCGCTCGACAATAGCGGCGTGGCCCCGGCGTACGCACACAGAGGCTAATTACTGCCACAGCTGCTGGAGGAAAGTACTAAACGAAAACAGGTGGTGGCTCCAAACTAGTGCACGGGAGAAAACAAAGGGTCATCGACGGAAAGCCATTGTCTTCCAGCGCACTTGCCGACATTAGGCTTAATTATATGAGAGCTTGGCACAAGTTCGGGCTGGCGGCTTCTAACGGGGGGCAGAAAACGGGGGGAAAAAAGCCCTCATCGACAATACAGGTGCTCATCAGCACCCGGAGGGCGGAAAAAAGGGAACGCAAACGGAAAAGAAAAAGTGGGGGAGAGTCGGGGAGAAAGTGGGAGAGAGAGAGAGAGAGAGAGAAAACAAGGGGACAATTGCAGAGAAGGGGGAGAGAAAAAAACGGCTTCAAACAGGCAATTGAAGTTAAACGTCCTCAGCGTGGGTAATGGAAGGGCGTGGGGTAATTTTCCCAGCAGGGGCACCAGACAAAGCAACATACTGAAGTGGAGAGAGGGGGATTTGATTGGCGCTGCAACCTGCAAAAAAGTCACGCTGGGTTTATGGCCCCTAGAACAATCAGAGAGAGGCCGGGAGACAAAAGTGTGCGAGATTGCTGGCGAATGTCATGTGCCGCTATCTTTTGAATGAGCAGAAGACCCTGGAAAATCGTTGGTGTCCGTTTTACAACCTATCACACATCTTCCGAGCAGACTGCACCAAGCATACAATCAAAAACATATAATAATAAAGACTATACATTACAGAATTAAATGAAGATAACACAAGTAGATACCGCATTTCTAGACGCTTTACAGATTTAAGAGGGAGACACTTCAACCTGTAGCAATGTCCAGCAACAGACTAAACTAGTGGTGACCAGACACAAATCTGCTATGCCTCAGATAGTGAATGATTATTTGGCACTGTGAACAGACCACAGCACAGTGTGGCACACGGTGAACCACTACGAAAAAGTGACCTCCGCATTTGACTCATCTGTGAAGGAGCAACTGGATGGTACCTTACTCTTGAGTACCTCAGTGGTATCTTTACTGATCCTGGACTTGATCCAGTGACCCACCGTTCATGGCGCCAACTCCCCAACAGTCTTCTCCAGCTCTAAACTGCAGTTGTTATCAGGTATAATCTCAAAAACTCATACATCCTGTACATCTTCCCTGACCTGAAGAGTTGCGGTGGAGAAAACTTGGCACTTTGCAGAGACTTTAATTAAGCACCTTTCCACTGACAGTACCACATGCTTCAGGTGCAGTGAGAAAGCTCAGGTCCTACTCCACGTGCTAATTCATACACCGTCGATAGAGCGTGCAACTGCCAAGTCTCGGAGCGTTCCTGCCATATTGGCCCATCCCGACGCCAACCCTGGAACCTTCCCCCGTCGCCCTGAAGATGAGGCACTTGGCTGTGACTACGACGAGGAAGGACACGGGGAAAGTGACTGTCTCGCTCGTTTTTCTTTTTCCTTTTTGCACACTGTAAGCGAAACTTGAACATGACCTCATCCTGAGCAAAAAAGTAGCATAACTCTCTGAGACAGTTAATTATATAAAAGCAGATCTCAGATCCCAGCCGGATATGAATTATCGACGCCATCCGATGAATGAATAACCAAAAGTTTTGCTGTTTACTTTTATATCGAACTGTCGAGAAGACAGACTGTCCTGTCAGGTGGACACAATGAAGGAATAAGTAACTAAATCTCTGAACTCCACCAATGTCTGCCATTCCAATGATGTAAGTGTGTGGTGCAAATGCATTTTGGGTGTTTGAATTAAATTTTAACAGGTTACAGGCACAGAAGTGGTCGCTGCCAGGAGCTGTTCTGTTTCTGCTGAATCCACAGCTTGAATTTCTGCTGCTGCTTAAATAAACGGCACTACTGTTGTGTATTTGACTTCCTTAATCCTGGTTGTGGTTAAGTTTCACTACTTCTTAAATACTGGGGTTCTTTCTGCTTAGACTATTTTCACCGTGTGCAAGGGAGCCAGAAGTGTGCAAATTGGTGAAGACTTGAATCATGACTTTTTCCAGTCCTGGCTACTCAGTGGTGGAACGGATCAGCACCGCCAAGTCCCTTTCTGTCTTCAAATGTCACCTGCAGATCCACCTCTTCAAACAGCTCTTCAAAGAAACCAACTGCACACTGTACTTTACTTTTTTTACTAAACTAACTTAACTCTACATGATACCAGGGCAGCTGGTGGCGTAACAGTAGGGAGTTAGCGGTTAGGGAGTTCGCCCCGCGATCGGAAGGTTGTCGGTTCGAATCCAGGTAGTGCAAGGTAGTGTCCCCAAGCCCTGCTAGCCGGGCACTGGCCACGTCAGCTACCCACCGCTCCTTCACGGATGGGTCACATGCCAAGGTCACATTTGATTGTGATGCGCTGTGTGCTGTGCTGTGTTCACAATGACAAATAATCACTCATTTTTACTGTCACATATCACACGGCTAGGCCCAGTAAACTTCATGAAGTCAAGATTAGCAGAGTTCAATTTTTGTCATGATGAAGGAAACTTTTTGGTTGGTACTGGGATTACTGATGCTGTGTAGACAGGGCCGGTACTCATGAGCAAGGTACCATCCCCAAGCACTGCACCCCGGGCGCTTGTTAGCTGCTCACTGCTCCATCGCGGACGGGTTAAATGCAGAGGTCACATTTTGTTGTGGTGCACTGTGTGCTGTGCTGTGTTCACAATGACAAATAATCACTCACTACACTAAGTGTATTTTGGGCAACTCCGTGTTCTTGAGTGTACATTTAAAATTTCCGCTTGAAAGTGAGAGCACACACGAACGAAATGCAACCTCTGCATTTGACTCCTTTGTGAATCAGCAGTGGGCAGCTGACATAACCAGCGGCCTGGGAGCAGTATTTGAGGTACCTTGCTCATAAGCATCTCAGCGGTGCCTTTACCAGTCCGGGATTCAATCCAATGACCTTCCAATCACGGGGCGAACTCCCTAAGCGTTATGCTACCAGCTGCCCCAGCTTGTACTCTGATGGGGTTCGGAAAACCCAACTGGCTGTAATTTGGTTGCAGCAGGTTTTCATTTAGGTCTTCATTTAGCTTTAGATGTGAAAGGGTTGTACTCATTCTCTTCATTATAACAAAGTTGTGTTTTGGGGGGCAAAAGACAATGAGAGTGTCACCCTCAGTGCTGTTGCTTGCACCCCGATGGATTGCTGTCACAATGGCACATGTGCTACACTAAATGAAGAGAGGCACTGGGACACACAAAGTCTGGTGGATGAAGGATAATCGTTGGGGTTGGTTTTCATCGGTTGGTCTAGACCCCTTAGTTAGAGTGAAGGGAAATCCAAAGACTTCCAACGCTTCCAATTTGTGAGAACAGTTTGGGGAAAATGTCCTTTTCTGTTCAAAGTTCAGTCCATAAAGGCACAGTTTGGGTTGGAAGAACTTAGCCGGCACTCACAAAACCCTGACCTCAACCCAATCTAACATATTTGGGATCAACTATGAAAGTGAGCGATTATTTGTCATTGTGAACACACCACAGCACACAGTGCACCACAACAAAATGTGACCTCTGCTTTTAACCCATCTGTGAATGAGCAGTGGGCAGCTAACAAGCACCCGGGGAGCAGTGCTTGGGGACGGTACCTTGCTCATAAGTACCAGTGGTAACTTTACCAGCCCTGGATTCGAACCTGTCACCTTCTGATCACGGGACGCACACCCTACTGTTACACCACCAGCTGCCTACAGCTAGAAGGAACTAGAATTGTGAGTCAGGATTTCTCACCCAACATCAGTGCCTGACCTCACCAAATCTCATCTGGATGAATGGGCAAGAATTCTCACACACTCATTCCAAAAACTTTTGGAAAGGAACTCTAGATTGATGCCCATGGATTTAGAATAGGATGCAATAAAACCTCCTGTAGGTATGACGGTCACGTGTAGATGGCCAGGTCAAAAGCGCTATTGTTTCATGCTTCCTTAAAACTGCAATGTGCCAACAATGTGCCAGACTCCAATTCATTTTAAGAACAACACACCCATACGGCAGAGTCATTTGCAAGTTAATTATGGATGCAAGATGGGAAAATAAACACTACAACCAGCCCCACACTTGCAAGAACACTTGCTTTGTGCCAGAGCTATAACAGAGCCTCCACTGTCCAAACCCTCAATGGGACGTAATGTCTAGGATCTGGCACTCTGATGAGATATTTAACACAACGCTCGATACGTTAAAGGTGTGGTTTCACTGCAGTCGATATTATTAAATCATATCCCGCGTGTCCATCGATGGCTCTGTTAAAGGACGTTTTGAAAGTGAACTGCATGTCTCCACTTGCAGGGTAAATGTATTTTTGTGTGTGTGAATTTCAATCCATGTGCCTCTCACGTCCAGGAGGCATTCAGCACACATTCAGCCAAAAGGCCCAGCACCATAAATGTCGAGAGCTGACCTTTCTTTTTTGGCTCTGGAAAAGATGTGTGTGTGTTTGTGTGTGTGTGTGTGTGCCAGCATGTGCAAAATTATTCAGGAAACCAAGATATCATCTGCTGTGGATAATTGTGCACATTTGAGAAACTATGTGCAGTAAAGGTCCACTGCACCGAGTTGGACTTCAAACAAAAGGCTGATTGTTTCTGAAGTTCACGCAGACCTGCAGTCCGTCCCAAATCTGATTCGGTTCGCACATAAACAGACAGAATGATTTCAGAAACGCATATTGCTTTCCTCCAACAGTAATTATCGGAACTCTAACACGGTGATGATCACAAACGGAGGCGGGGTCAATGGTGACATTTACAAATAGATAAAGGAAGGGAGGGGTCGGGGAACGAGAGAGAGAAGACAGAGAGAACAAAAACAGATTTCCGTGTTGCTGTAAAAAAATTGACAATCATTATTATATATTTATCCGTATAACATAGCTACTACTTTACTACAGTTGCGGTTGTGACATAACCGCAATGTTGATAAGAGAGGGAAATTTAAGAAGGAGGAACCATGTCAAAGAACTCACGGGATTTTAGTCGTTTAGTCTGCTGATGGACTTCTGCAGTGCAGATTTCTCTATATGCCATTTAGCAGATTCTCTTATCCAGAGCAACTTAAACATCCTACATTTCCTCGTTATAGGGACAGTCTCACGGAGCTACTTGAGGTTTTAGGGGCACAGTGGTAGTTCTTGCTGTAAGAACCTATAAGCTCTTGGTCCATGTCATTTGGTATCATAACGGTTAGGGAGTTCGCCCCGCGATCGGAAGGTTGTCTGTTCGAATCCTGGATCGGTAAAGGTACCACTGAGGTCCTCATGTGCAAGGTAGTGTCCCCAAGCCCTGCTAGCCGGGCGCTGGCCACGTCAGCTACCCACCGCTCCTTCACGGATGGGTCACATGC
>JAVGVS010002930.1:0-10387 GCA_032718565.1 Distichodus sexfasciatus
ATAATAATAATAATAATAATTGTAGCAGATTTCATACAAAGAAATGCAGCCCAACGTGCTTTACATTAAAAATCAAACAATCGAAACATTAAAATGGAAGCAACTAAATTATTACACAAATTAGCAAGTACATTTTCATAAGAAATAATGCTAAATAAACCATTATAACAAGTTTAAAAATAAATTTAAACTAAATAAAATAATTCAGTGTTATAAAAAGTGGGGGGATAAAAAATAGCGTTACCATAAATTAAAAATACTTAAGTAAACAGATAAAAAGAAATTTACATTACAACTGTAGAACCTGGAGCCACGTCGCCTCGTCTCTTTATTTACGTGTATGAAGCGGAGATGACAATAAACTTCACTACTGACTTTGACTAAACCGAAAATTTACACCATGTGCATCGTGACATGGAGCTGCATCAAGATATCGTATCCGATCATTGACCTGATAACGGCAATGGAGTGGTGAGGCCAGTGAAGGGTCACACCTCCAGGAATTAGAGAATAAGAGTCCGTGTGGATAAGAGTCTGAAGCTGGTTTTGTGTCTACAGGGAGCCGGCACCGATGAGCACGCGCTAATCGAGATTCTGGTTACCAGGAGCAACCAGGAGATTCAGGCCATGTGTGCTGCTTATCAGAAAGGTGAGATCTGTCTCTGATCAAAAACATTTTACACCTCATACAGTGAGACTGAGCCAACATTTACAGTAGTCATTCACCGCTGCATTTAGAATGACCACAGAGTGAGACTATGTTAGCGGCTAATGTACACTATGTTAGTTGCTAATGTACTATATGTTAGCAGCTAATGTGCACTATGTTAGCTGCTAATGTACGCTATGTTAGTGGCTAATGTATACTATGTTGGTTGCTAATGTACACTATGTTAGTTGCTAATGTACACTATGTTAGTGGCTAATGTATACTATGTTGGTTGCTAATGTACACTATGTTAGTTGCTAATGTACACTATATTAGTTGCTAATGTACACTATGTTAGCGGCTAATGTACACTATGTTAGCGGCTAATGTACACTATGTTAGTGGCTAACGTGCACTATGTTAGTAGCTAATGTACACTATGTTAGTGGCTAATGTACACTATGTTATTTGCTAATGTACGCTGTGTTAGTGGCTAACGTACACTATGTTAGTGGCTATGTACTCTATGTTAGCGGCTAATGTGCACTATGTTAGTTGCTAATGTACTCTATGTTAGTGGCTAATGTACACTATGTTAGTTGCTAATGTACACTATGTTAGTAGCTAATGTACACTATGTTAGTGGCTAATGTACACTGTGTTAGTTGCTAATGTACACTATGTTAGTTGCTAATGTACACTATGTCAGTGGCTAATGTACACTATATTAGTTGCTAATGTACACTATGTTAGTTGCTAATGTACACTATGTTAGTGGCTAATGTACACTATGTTAGTGGCTAATGTACACTATGTTAGTGGCTAATGTACACTATGTTAGTGGCTAATGTACACTATGTTAGGATGTTAACCTACAGATTCACTCATGACTGTATGTGCTTCGCGCCGCACTACTGATTCAACTGACACAAGTCCCGTAGTCTACAAAGAGGATTCAACTCTGTAGGAAGTTGTTATGATTCCTCATTTGAATGTGGTGGTGCAAATGAACTGTAAGTTATGAGATTTTTAGCAGCTGTACTTGCTACCATGGCTGTATTGATCTTGTTATGAGTTAGAAATGATTATAAGAGGTGTGATGGGGTTCATATTTTAGTCATGGTGTAGTCAGGACTCAATGAATTCGGGTTAACGGAGACCTCAGATTTGTGACTCGTGAGTTATTTAAAGGATCTGAGTGATTAACCCGGGGTGAGTCATGAGTCGCCTGCTCTAGTAGAAACCATGAGGAGGCTTGAGTGAGAGAAGGAACGAGTTGTGTTTCATTTTTGTCCCTTTTCTTGAGTAATACAACTTCTACCCTGAAGAGGGCACCATTTGTGCACGATGTGGAGGTCAAATCCACCCTCACTTTACACACATCTGTTTCTGAGTTACTGAAACTGAAAGTAATTTTGCAGTGTTACTCTCCAATCTTAGCAAACTTCTCACACATTTCTGTCAACAGCTTACATGAGCTTGTTTGAACATTACAAAGTCCAAAGTGTGAGCGTCCAGGATTAACGGGTCTGGGCCTCATCTCGCTGGTTCGTATCCCAGCCTTGGCTGTAAGACACAGGAGGGCGGACCGGGTCTGAACAAAAGCAGCACTTGTGGTTGGACAGTTGGTAATGTAATGGTTAGGGAGTTGGCCCCATGATCGGAAGGTCACCGGTACAAAGGTACTCATAACAAAGGTACCGTCCAGGTTCTGACAAAAATGCTCCCTCATGGATGGGTCAAACGCAGAGTTCACATTGGCATGTGGTGCACCGTGTGCTGTGCTGAGTTCACAATGACAAATAATCACTCACTATAAAATTATTTTACTAGCTGCAGTTCAGACTTGAAAATCCATCTGATGGCAAGCAGGGGTGCATTTCCCAAAAGGATACAGTAGTTGCTAATGTATTGCTAACTATGTTAGCACCACTATGTTAATTGCTAATGTACACTATGTTAACGTAGTTATCCACTATACTTTTGGGAAACGCAGCCCAGGTTGGGTCCTGGCTATGATTTGGATGAGAACGAAACTTGGGTCCAACAGGGGGCGCCATCCTGTGGTCTGTGAAGGTCTCAGTGCCCCAGTGCAGTATAACTCGGCATTGTAGTTCACCGTTTGTTTCTGAATTTCCCTCCCAGCCTTTAAGAAGAGTCTGGAGGATGGCATTCACTCGGACACGTCTGGACGCTTTTGCCGGATCCTGGTTTCCCTGGCGCAGGGGGCTCGCGACGAGGGTCCTGCCAATTTGGA
The DNA here is from genome assembly GCA_032718565.1 of Distichodus sexfasciatus. Classification (NCBI taxonomy): domain Eukaryota; kingdom Metazoa; phylum Chordata; class Actinopteri; order Characiformes; family Distichodontidae; genus Distichodus; species Distichodus sexfasciatus. The sequence continues at coordinate 2,907 of JAVGVS010002930.1, forward strand.
CCGAGCCACGGAGGACGCCCAAGTGAGTGTGACGATGTAAAAATCACATTAATGTGACAAGTGCTGATCGAGTTACTTACAAAATGTAATAGATTGTCAATTACTAGTTAATGTTATTTCAAAATGATTAGTTACATTACAATATTATCGTCTCTGAATTGTAATGTGTAACACGACACCTGCATTACTTTTGAGTTAATTTCACCAAAATAAGTGTGGAAGTAGGACTACATTGTAAAACGCTAAATTGTAGTTTACTGAAGTTCATTCTACATCCAGTGGAGGGCGATGTGGTGCAGCATAATGACTGTAGACATACACTCTGTAGGAAATAGCTCTTTTACTCACACGATTTTTCTCTTGCAATGTTGATGATTAAAAAAATCGAAACGGCACTAAATTTCTGGTACCAAGTGTGTGGTAACACGTGTTACTGATATATTTAATAAGTTTAATTTTACAGAAAATTTATTAGCACTGCCTTACGTTACCGTGTTATATAAATAAATTTGAATTTGTTACAGCAAAAAGTAATTTGCTTCAGTTCAGGATCCAGCGATCAATACGACACGATATCACACGCTCATTTAACACCATCACTTCCTTTCATATCTAATAACAAAAAGTAACAAAAATATCATTAGACATTTTTCTTTTTGAGCACAACCAGACATTTAAAAGAAAACTAATTTCTGCCCAATTTAAATAAACACATTTACCTAATTAACAGTTTTTTATTTCAATTTTTTAAATATTTCATGAGACATTTAATTAATGATATTTTAATTTCATATTTTAAATAATAAATGACACTCTGAAGTAATTAATTATCTTTTAATTTCCCATTTTAGATAATTCATTACACATTAAATTAATTAATTATTGATATATTTATCTATTAACTTTTGGCACTTTTAGCCATTAATAAATATATAGTGACGTTTAAAAAAATGTCATTTTGGATTGATGCTGCTGACAGTTCACTTGATGTATTGATGTAGATCAATGTATTGTTCCACCCCTACTGACGACCTCTTCAGCTATCTGGTGCACTCAGTTTGCATGAAATTGAAATTAAAGACAGGTGTTGTACATACGAGGGGAAGGGTGGGCTTCATTTGGATCAGTGCTCTGGACTTGTTGAACCAGTGTATCGATGTAGAGCGATGTATCGTTACACCACTCCTTTAGGCTTGCATATCTATAAGTCAGTGATTATTTTATGCTGTACCACAGCACACAGAGCACCACAACCAAATGTGACCCATCCGTGAAGGAGCAGAGGGCAGCTGACATGGGCAGCACCCAGAGAGCAGTGCTTGGGGACGGTACCTTGTTAATGAGCACCTCAGCGGTACCGGGACTTACGCCTCTGAGCACAGGCCAGTTTGTTCTCCCACTTTATGGTACTTTTATGTTGTAGAGACTAGACATGGCACGATGCCATGTCCGATACGATACCGATATTGTAAATTTGGATGTCTGTCGATACGCTACAAATCTGATACAGTCTTTGACTATTTGTCAAACAGAAAATAATGCTTTAAAAAATGTCTGAATACATGACTGAGATTATTCTGTTCTGCTTAAGGAAATACTTGAGTTAAATACAGTTTTCCAACTGAAACAATGTAATAAATATAACTGCAAGCAGTGATTACGGGGGCCATGCAGTTTGCAGCTTTATCAGTTTTTGACGAATCGAAGTGGACAGACGTTGAAAAATGACACATTTCTTCCTTTTATCTAGGGTTCTACGGTTCAAAACTTATTAGGCAAAACGCAAAATAGCTTATTATAGCACCACCAACTGGCAGAGTGATGCAATTTTTTTTTGCCTGAGTAGTGGGTAGGGTTTGTGACCTAACAGCCAAATTCCAAAGCTGTAGGTCTTAAAGTTTTTGCTCCACAAAAGGTTTAGCATATTACACAAATTTGCGAGAAATCCAATATTTTGGAAATAGATTGTAAAGATTCGTAATGACCCAAGGATTAAGAAGATATAAAATCTTTGAGAATTGGAGCTACGGTTCAAAGGTTATTAGGCAAAATGCAAAATAGCTTATTATACAGCCAATTGGCGCAATTTCTTTTGCTTGAGTAGAGGGTGGGGTCCCGGACCTAACTGCCAAATTTCAAAGCTGTAGGTCTTAGTTTTTTCTCCACAACGCATTTTAAGGCAGGAAAAAAAAAAAAAGTTTTTAAAAATCAGCGCGATTCCAATAGGGTTCCACGCAGTGTTCCACTGCATGTCCCCTAATTACACAGCCATATGTATATGCTAAATGATTTATGATTAAAATAACATCTCAAACATGATTCCTTTAAACACAGTTGTGTAATTTAGTGACGCTCCCTAATCCTGCGGCGCTAAAAGCATCAGGAACACAGAGATTGTGAGTGAGAGCTGGTGTTGTTAAGGAAATGAAACAGTATAATGGTGTGATGTGCTTTTGGGCTTGTAGTGTGTTGCGTTGCTTGTTCTGCTCATTGTCATATCAATATGTAGGAATTAGTGTGAATGTTGAACAATAAACCAGCTTTACCGCAGTAACACTTCCCATGCTGAACCAACTGAGCGTGTGCACATGATCGGCCCAATGTCACCGATACCCGATCCAGCTGTTTGAGTCGTTATCGGAGCGATATCTGATCCACTGATCTCTAGTCAAGACACCATTCCTGGCTTAAAACGTTCAGCTCCCTGAGGGGAAGTGCAGTATTGCTGCGGTATTATTGTAAAAAGTTTTACACTTTGTGACATGCTCATGACCTTTTCATCCCATTGAAAATGCTTCTGTCACATTTTTCACTTCTTTCTCCTTTCCACCTATATTCACGTTGGGAAATTTCCCCTCTTCACTTCTTTCACCACAGTTTTGGCACATTTTTATGACAAATAAACACTGTCACACACTCGCATTTACTCCAGCTTTATCCTACCTTCAACGCTACCACCACTGGGCCCTTGAGCAAACCGCCCCAAACCCCAAGATATGTAGTTAATCCCTGAAATTAAGAAAGGGAAGTTGCTGGGACAGTTGGTAGTGTAACGGTTAGAGCGTCAGCCCCCGTCCGTGATCAGAAGTTCGCCAGTTTGAATCCCGGACCGGTCAAGGTACCACTAAGGTAATCATGAGCAAGGTACCATCCCCAAGCACTGCTCATGTTAGCTGCCCACTGCTCCTTCACGGATGGGTCAAATGCAGAGCTCATATTTGGTTGTGGTGCTGTGCTGTGGTGTGTTCACAATGACAAATAATCACTCACTTGCACTCTCACCTTTTCCCAGGCGCTGGCCGAGGCCTGCAACGCTGACTCTGATGAGATGCTTGATCAGTTTATGAGTGTCCTGTGCACGCGGAGTTTCCCCCACCTGAGGAGAGGTAAGAAAATAAGGTTAACACCTGGAATAAATCTACACTACATCAAAAGCATGATTTAGTTCCAACATTCACTTGCAAAACCTAAAAGAATAACAGTTGATTTTGCATTTTATGCCCAAATCTTTAATGTGAAAAATCTGCCCTCATTTTGCATTTTGGTTGGATTTTGGCTGGTGGAAGTGGCGACAGCCAGAAGTGAGCGTTACACATGGTTGATCAAAAAATATATTTATACTCTTTTTACTGCTCATTAGAATGGATTTTGTTCCTTGTTAGTAAGAGTAAAATGGGAAAAAGCTTAACGAGTTGATGTTTGAGGGCGGCACGGTGGCGCAGTGGTTAGCGCTGCCGCCTCACAGCGAGAAGGTCCTGGGTTCGAGCCCCGGGTCGGTTGAAGGAGTCTTTCTGTGTGGAGTTGGTATGCTCTCCCCATGTTGGCGTGGGTGATATAAGTTAATTGGCGACTCTAAATTGTCCCCATAATGTGGGTGTGATTGCGTGCGTGCCCTGCGATGTGTTGGCGCCTACCGAGGGTTGGTCCCTTAACCGGACTGCGATTCGGACCGGCGATCTTCCGATCACGGCACAAACTCCCAAACCTGTCCCAACTGGCGGTGGTTTAGTAGTTCGGTATCTCCACTCTGGACCAGAAGTCCAGTCACCTGACTTCACTTCCTGTTTCTCGGTAGTGTTTGTGTGAAAGTTTGAATTTTAATTGCGTTGACATTTCTCCCACTCTACTAACCACCAACTTTTGAGGGGAAGAGATTAACGATCTTGGACTTTGCTTGGCGTGGAGTTTTAAAATTCTCTGTGAGGGACTTGCCGAGTTTATAGTGCTCCCGCCGCTCAAACCCCCTACGCTAAGAGATTTAAGTGATATAATCAGAGATTAAAACTTAAAACATAAATCTCTTAAAACTGACAATAATTTGGGGTAATTTTAATAACCTATAGATAATGGGCAAGACCCCCTGACAGCAGCCTTTATTAATACACCAGATTCCATGAGTATTGTTCAAAACATAATAGGACCTCACGCTCACAGCTGCGGAATACCCTTGATTTAGTCTTATCGCTTGGTCTTAATGTAGATAATGTAACTGTAAATGAAAGTGAGTGATTATTTGTCATTGTGAACACACCACAGCACAGCTCACAGTGCACCACAACCAAATGTGACCTCTACATTTAACCCAGCCGTGAAGGAGCGGCGGGCAGCTAACAAGCGCCCGGGGACGGTACCTTGCTCACGAGTATCTCAGCAGTAACTTTACCGGCCCTGGATTCGAACCTGCGACCTTCTGATCACAGGGCGAACACCCTACCGTTATGCCACCAACTGCCCCTGACCAGTATTATTTATGACCATCACGTCATGACCATGGGGCAGTTGGTAGCGTAACGGTTAGGGAGTCGACCTTGTGCCCGGAATGTTTTCCGGTTCGATTCCCAGGTCAGTAAAGGTTCCACTGAGGTGCTTATGAGGAATGTACCATCCCCAAGCGCTGTTCCTCCAGGTTCTGCCCATGCCAGCTGCCCACTGCTTCTTCACAGATGGGTGAAATGGAGAGGTCACGTTTGGTTGTGGCGCACTGTGTGTGTGCTGCGGTGTGTTCACAATGACAAATAATTACTCACTTAAATGACCGTCAAACTGTATCTTGTTCAAAATACAGTTTTACCAGGTGGCTTCTGGACCAAGCGTATAATCACGCCAAATACAACTGTCAACTTTATTGATAATCTAGAGCATTACGGATAATGTAGGATTCAACTCCTTGGTATAGTGTTCACTTGCGTACCTTAAAACAGAACGCAGCCTTGCGTCCGTAGTTCCTGGGATAGGCTCCAGAACCGCGAACCCAGTTGGGATTAAGCGGTTTGGATAATGAATGAATGAATGAATGCATGAACAAACGAATAAGCGGTTGATGTGATGCACTTCATTCCCATTTGATTTGTCAGCTTTTTCTTTTTGGATTACGATGCTTAACAACAGTGACATCTGCAAATTTGTAACATTCTATTAAACGTTGTCATGCTGTGGATAAATCTTCCATCTTCTCTACCTTTTTGCCTGCAGTGTTCCAGGAGTTTGTCAGATGCACCAACAAAGACATTGAGCAGATCATCAAGAAGGAGATGTCCGGCGATGTCAAAAATGCCATGTTCGCCATCGGTGAGAACAAATATACAGTTTCATGGGCAAAAATAAACAGCAGATGATGTTTTTAGCTCAGTAACTCATGGTGTGTTTTGGGCTGCAGTGAGGAGTGTGAAGAATCAGCCGTTGTACTTCGCCGACCGTCTCTACAAGGCCATGAAGGTAAACTTCCTGCTTCAGCACCACTCTGGGTGACATGATGTGACGTTTAGGGGCAGTCGGTGGCGTAAGGGCAGGGTGTTCACCCCGTGATCAGAAGGTTGCAGCTTCAAATCCAGGGCCAGTATAGTTACCACTGAGGTACTCATGAGCAAGGTACCGTCCCCAAGCACTGCTCCCCGGGTGCTGCCCTTGTTAGCTGCCTACTGCTCCTTCACGGATGGGTTAAATGCAGAGGTCACATTTGGTTGTGGTTCACTGTGTGCTGTGAGGTGACAAATAATCAATCACTACCACTACCAACCTCATGCAGCATAACTGCATAACTATGGCCTTCAAACCAAGTCGTGGGATCGAATCTTACCTCCGGGGACTTACTGGGACCCTGATCAAGTTACTTAACCCCAAGTCGCTCCAGGGAGACTGTCCCTGAAATTAGAAATGGATGTCGCTATGGAGACGAGCATCTGCTAAATGCTGTAGATGTAAATAGTGGCCAGTAAAATGTGAAAATTGTTATTATTACTAGTGTAACCGTTAGGGAGTTGGGGGAGTCGGAACCGGTAAAGGTACCACTGAGGTACTCATGAGCAAAGTTCTGCCAAAAAGCTGCCCACTGCTCCTTCACGGATGGGTTAAATGCAGACCTCACATTTGGTTGTGGTTCACTGTGTGCTGAGCTGTGTTCACAATGACAAATAATCACTCACTCAAATGATAAGTTAAGGTTGCCAACTAGGGATGTACGATAATATCGGTATCGTAACGGAATCGGCCAATAATTACTTTTTAAAAAGTCATCGGATTAGATTTGCGCGATGTTTCCAGCTGATTTTTGATGATGCATTTATTGTACGTCGTAAAGGTAGCGCTTGTGCCACCATGTCCAAAGCCGGGGGTGGGATTTTATACAGCCCGTGCCTTCCGTCTTAAAATGTATGGCGTTATTTTTGTGCCAAAATTCTGAACACGCAGTGGAACGTTCACAATCAAAATCTTGTCTTCACGTGCTCAACTCTGCCTGCACGTGTACATTTTTAAAGTAAATTGTGTGTTTGCTTAGCGAATGTGAGCTCGTATACGGGCTGTGTCCCGAGCCGCGTACTAACGCACTTAATAGTAGGGTAGGTAAGGTGCTTGTATCATACTTTTCCATGTGGTAGTATGCATCTCAGGGAATAGCCGGGGTTGTAGCGTAACGGTTCTCTACACACTAGGTAGTGCACATGGAGTGTCACACGTATCCTATTTTGACTTGTTACACTACAAAGGGTGGAAAGTTACTTTTTCTTAAAGTGCCCCTATTATGCTTTTTCAAATATGATCTTTCATGCAGTGTGTCATGTAGCTGTATGTGAACATAAACTATCTGCAAAGTTGTGACGCCGACAGTGCACGATAAATGAAGTTTTTGTCTATCAAAAAAAAGAGTCGGCTCACATTCGCCTAAATGAGTCGTCAGCAATTCGAATCTTTTTCTGTTACGGCCACACGTCACGAAGTAACATATTTGAATAATGTCCGCCCACGTTCTACGTCGAGAACAACTTGCTCGCCCACAAACACTTACCACTGAGAAACGTCCTGCTCCAGTCGTGCTAGCGAAACAGTTTCTTGTCGATGTGCCACTTCAACCGTTTCATTGTCAGACTCCGGCTCGAATTGATAAGGTAAAATCGAGGCCATCTTTTCTATGTATTGACAGGTCTCCAGAGCTATCGATCAGTTATGGCAGTGGGCGTTTCGTTTTCCGACGCACGCTGTAGCGG
>JAVGVS010002931.1:0-10386 GCA_032718565.1 Distichodus sexfasciatus
ATATATATATATGTGCTATATAAATATATATAAAACAATAATGTCAGTCATGTATTCAGACATTTTGAAGCATTATTTTATGTTTTAGAAAGGTTAAGAGTGACTGGTTAATTCTAGTCTGATCCTCCACTGAAACTGATGTGTGATCAGTGATGAACATGACTGAGGTCTGGAGTGTGTGTGTATGTGTTTGTTTGTGCGTTTGTGTGTGTGTTTGTTTGTGTGTGTATTGTTTTCTCAGAAAGCCAGAATAGGAGTTTCTCACTACATACATGTCTTTAACCACAACTCTTTCCATGTCTGTATGTGTGCTTTGTCTCTTGATGCTTGTGAGGTGGCCATCACTAACCACAAATGTTTCCACTGCTGTGTGTGTGCAGGAGACATAGCCTCTGGGAGAGTGTGTTTCTAACCCTAGACTGTTTTTGCAGACAAATTTCATCTTATCTATTAAAATGAATAAAAGAAAAATAAAAGCAGAGATGTTTTGTTTAATTAGTGAGGTTATGTTTAGTCTTGGGTTTAGGGGCAGGCATAGGGTTATTTAGCTACAATAATCATTATGTCCCCAAAAAGTTAAATGAACTTCATATATGTATGTGTTAGCCTAATGCTTGCATCTGATCCCAGACCAGGTTAGGCACTTGTACCAGGCCTGAGTGTTGATTCTACCCATTTTAATGCAGATCTGAGATCAGTGATAAAAGTTTGTGTGCAGTGGGGTGGAAGTGGCCCGAGCTGCAGGCTGCAGGGCCTCTTTGTGGTTTCCTGTTTTGGCGTTTCACATTTTGCTGCTCATCCAGTCTGTGTTGGGGGGGGTCACTTCGTCCAGTGAACTGTGCAACATTTATTAAGATGTTCTGTAAGTGTATTTGAGGTGTTAAGATAACTGTGTGATGTAAGAACAGCAAAAAGGTCATGATGTATTCATATAGTTGGTAGGAGCATCAGCACATTTTGATAAACATGTGTTTGGTGCTTTAATCAAACATCCCATGTAAGGAGAAGAAAAAGACACATTCCAGTCAAAGCGCAGCATAATCCAGCATCATTTAACACAGAAACACAATCATATTAGCTCAAGCATGCATCAGACCTCTCTGCATCTAGTTACATACAACACGGCCTGACGACACAATTTTCCATTGACGTGGACCAATCGCACTTCAGCACAAACATCTGCATCAAAGACCCTAACCGCCAGACATTAGCTTGCACCAGTCTCTGAGATGGAGAGATCAAGAGTAACGCTCATCACTCTCATCGGTAGGTTAAGTGTCAGTGCTGTATTCTTACGTTATGCTGTTTCATGTAGTGATCATCTCCACTGCTCAGATTAATTTAATTATATATCAATTTAAATATACATTATATATGATATATATTAGTAATATACTATTCTGCTATTGTGTGTTTTCAGATTGTTAGATTGTGTCTGCTTTGTAAAAGTATGTGATGTCTTGTGCTCCCTGCTCCATGTTGTATATAAAGTGTGATTGTTGTGTTGCAGCTGTTGTGCTGTACAGCCAGATGAGGATCTCTGGAGCTCTAGTGGAGATGAGAGTCAAGCCTGGAGACGACATCACTCTCTACTGTGACTGTGCTTCGAAGGTTGGATTTACTGTACTCTGATTTATAAATAACTCACATGAACGGCAACCTATTACAATCCCTGGCACAGAAAATTCTAAGTTTGAATTAAGCCACACAAAAGAATTTTTATTGGATTCAGCTGCACGTTACTCCCTTTTGTGGAATCAGTCCAGCAATTGTCATGATCTATTGGTGAAGAGCATCACTGAAGCAGATCTTGGCATCTACTACTGTTGTCTGTATGAGAAAAACATTTCAATGGACCAAAGTGGAATTATACGCTCTAAGAATGTTTATCATTATGGGAACACGGCCACTCATCTCACTTTTCATGGTAAGTTTGCTCATTCTGATACTTCTGATAATGTAGTTTATGGTTAACTGTTAATCCTAACATTTTAAACAAGGATGGCTTCACAGTTATTCTTCTGCTTTTGATATCAGTTTAAATAACAGTTCATGTAGTATGACGGTAGTATGAATTTATGAGTCTAACTTCCTCACTTCCGCACTTTTTACCTCACCTTCTCAAAACACTCCAACCCTTCTGCTCAATACCTTCCTGCTTCTTTATAAAGTCCAACTTCATGCAAAGGGTTAAGATAAAGAATAAAGAACCATTTGTGAGAAAACTATAAGCGTTAAATTAATGTGTGTGTGTGTTCCTCAGACTCTGTCTCTCCCACTGTGAGTGTCTCTACCACGTCTCCTCCTGAACAAGACTGCAGTGTGTGCTGTAAGCTGTTGATCAGTGTGTGTCCTGTGTGTGTTCTCTTCTCCTCACTCATCTTCTTCACCTGTGGGTACTGCCTCCATGCAAAAACGATTAAAGGTAGTTTCAATAGTAGTACAACCATGAATACAGAATAACAAAGGCATTTATTTTAGTTATTAAAAATCTGCTGCAGTCGCTACAATAACAACAAATCTTTCATACATTTTTCAGACAAATCCTTAAGTGAACATGGAACGTGGAAAACAGCAAAATCTTATCAGGTATTTACATCACATTTACATTAATAATATGTGCATCTGTGTGTGTGTTTTGCTTCATCTATCATCCAGACACCAACACTAGCATTAACACAAGCTAATCTCCTTTAACCAAGCAAACAACACATATTTTACTTCATGACTATGATTCTACATTTCTCTCTTTCACTCTGTCTCTCTGCTCAGGTGGACTGTGTTGACCAGCATCAGTGTGCCAACAGTATGAAAGGGGAGTTCTGTTTCCATACTCAAGTCATCTACACAAGTCTGAAATCTGACCTCAAATCAGACTAAATGCAACATCACAAAGATACTGTGCTGGATGCTGTAACAGGTGGTTCATGCTGGAAAACCCTCCAATGTGGCTGAATGAAAACAATTCTGCAAAGAAGAGAGGACCAAAATTCCTCCACAGTGATGTGAAAGACTCAGGGCCAGTTGTCGCAAACGCTTGATTGCAGTTCTTGCTGCTAAGGGTGTGACAATCAGTTATTAGTTTTAGGAGGTAATTACACATAGAGCCAAGTAGGTCTGGACAGCTTGTTTCCTTAATAAAAAGAATCCAGGTTTAAAACTGCATTTTGTATTTACTCTGGTTATCTTTGTCTAATATCAACATATGTTTGATGATCTGAAACATGTGAGTGTGATAAATATGCAAAAATAATAAAGATCACTTCGTGACTAATTTTAAATGATGTTTCTGAAATGACCTCATAGTACTAATTATGTAACCCAAAATAAACACTTCACAAATCTCTCTCTGGTTCAGCACATTAGACATGTCCACTGCATTTAGTTCACATAAAGTCTGAAATGTTTCATCTTGACTTGTGTCTGTTCTTTAGCTTGCATATGACATCAGTACCACGTTACACAGTTCAAAATGTATGAAATGGAAACCCTGGTCAGCAGTAAGAGGGTGAAGTGGTGGCGTGTGGACAACTGTATGTCCAGTCTCAGAGTGTAGAACCCTGAGTTTGTAAGCAGTGGGGATGGGTCTTAATAACAGCAACCCCAACTGAAGCTTTCCTGCTAAAACCTATATTTAAGGCATTTCTCAGACTCTCTTACTTTAGTAGTGTGTTAACAACAGAGATCAAACACTATCACAGCATGGAGGTCTGTGTGAACATGTGTGGAGGCTGTGGAGCTTCAGCACCATGGAGAGAGTTTTAAAGCTTTCTTCACTCTCTGACTTGACACATCTTCTGCAAATGGTATCTACACGCTGGTTTGGTCTAAGTTGTTGCGTAAAAATCTGCTCGCCGCCTCAAATATTTAAGAACATACAATTGGGAGAAAAACACTCAAGCTTGGGATGGTGGAAGAACTAACAGTGTGTACTAACTGCTAAGATCTAAGTCTAGGAGGATGAAGGTATCCTCAGTAAGTTAGGATGGGGTAATAACGGATGGGCAGTGATTTAGGAGAGGAAGTGTTCTCTGAAAAGAAGAGTCTTGGAGAGAGTTTTAAAGCTTTCTTCACTCTCTTGAAGACACTGAATGGTGCACATGTTCTGGAGGCCATTGGCAGCTCATTCCACAAGCAGTGAACCACAAAGAAGAACAGTCTGGACTTAGTGTGCCTTGTGTGTAGGAACGGCCGAGCCAGGCGGTGTTGGTGGGAGGAGCGGAGGGAGTGAGATGGAACGTAAGTCTGTATAATTTGAGGTAGCTGGGAGTGGACCAGGACCTCACTCTTTAAGTCAGTACCAGTGATTTGAATTTGATTCAAGCAGCCATGGGCAGCCAGTGTAGGTCAATAAATAGGGGAGAGACAAGTGACCTTTTGGGATGAACAGCTGACTTCTGGACCAGGTGAAGAGGTCTTATTGCACATGCCGGGAGACCCACAAGGAGGGTGTTGCAGTAGTCGAGGTGAGATATAATCATGTGACGTAAGCATTAGGTACGGCCTGATTCTTCTGATGTTATATAGGGCAAAGCGACAGGACCGAGAGAATGGTCCCACATGGTCAGAGAGAGAGATAGCTGATCATCAGTCATGACACTCTGATTTTGTACCACCTTAGATAGGGTGAGGAGTGAAGAGGCGATTTTTATCTTCATATCATGGTGGATAGATGGCTTGGCTGGGATAACCAGGAACTCAGAGATATGTGCCGAAACCGTGTGGTCATCAGGTGGGAAGGAGTAGGGTTCCCAGGTGGGTTTTGCTGCTGTGATGCTGGACACAAAGACAAACAGGAGAAACTGATACCCTTTAAGGTCAAGAAGTTAGTGGATTTACACCATTTCCTCTCGGTAGCTCTGAGATTGGCATGCATGTGCTTGGTACGAAACTTGGGATACTGCAACAGCGGACTATTCCAGGAGGTGGGCAGAAAAACAGAGGAAATAGCGGTCAGAGGTGTGGAGAGGTGATACCATGAGTTTATCAGAGGAACAATTCCTAGTAAGGACAAGGTCAAGTGCTTTACCAGCTTTGTGGGTTGGAGGACTGACAACCTGGTGTAGGTTGAAGGAGTCGATCAGGGCCTGAGCTGGGAGTGTCAAGGTGAATGTACAGATCACAGTCGGGATAGTGGACAGCAGTGTGTCAGGTTCATCTACAAAGTACAAATAGTTGGTTGAGAGAGTGGCTGAGGTAGCCTATTACCTGGCCGGATAAAGGTTTTAAGTAAGAGCAAGAAGATCAAGGTAATGCTGGGTAGCATATGATGTTATGAAGTTAGCTTTATTAACTGAACAGTTCCATAACAACACAGAAAGAGCAGGAGGTGAGGAATGTAATGGCTTCAGGTAGGTCAGATTTCTCTGCCTTTTTTGATAGTGGTACCCTTTGCGGAGTCCAGTGACCACTGGAATTAACTGATAACATATGGGTTGCAAAGAGCAGGGGTGGAGATAACGAATTACAAATACTCACGTTACTGTAATTAAGTAGATTTTTTGGGTACTTGTACTTTTATGAGTAGTTTTTCAAGTGTGTAATTTCACTCGTACTTGAGTACAATTTACACCATGTAATCTACTTCGCTACTTATAAAATCAAAAGTCACTACTAAGTACGCCCACAATTTGAATTAATATTCAAACCTTTCATCTGCATCTTTGCAGCCAATAAGGCTGTGCAATCGCGACCGCGCCAATTAATCTATGACGTAAGCAAAGAATAAACTCCGCTGCAGCAGCAGGCACAGGTGTCTGGAGGTACTACACAGTGGAGTGCAAACTAATTTATAGACTGAAGATTTGGAGACAAAGAAGCCAAAATGGAGCCAAACGACGCTGGATAGACTCTGTTAATTTAGAAAACCAGCTCTTGCTGAAACTGAACAAAAGGTTCAGAAAGTGAAGTGTGACAGAAATGCTATTATGTCTAAGAGTTTAAGACACTTACCTGCCTGTTGTTCGCAGTGTATTGGGAAAAGTTTAAACTGTTCTATGCATGTTCAAAAACATTTTTGTCATTGTCACAAAATTCCTGCTTTATGACTACATTTATTTACAAAACAAATTGCCTTTCTATACCTTGTTCATCTGAGAAATGTGCTTTGAACGTAGATATTTTATACTGGTGAATCGAATCGAATGCCTGCTATTGACGACGCAATAAAACATCCATCGGTTAAAAAGTAATTAGTACTCTGAGTAGTTTATGAGAAGAGTACTTTGTACTTTTACTCAAGTATTTTTTTTAACACCAGTACTTTTACTTGTAATTGAGTACATTTTAACCAATGTAACAGTACAAATTTTCAGTACTCTTTCCACCTCTGGCAAACAGTAATAGATATTTAGGAAGGTGATGTCCTTGTTCTGACTCCTTGCACAGTTAAACTTGCAGGTCTTTAGTCAAACACAAGTGGACTGAGAACGCAGCCCTGAGGAGCTCCTGTGCTCAGTCTGATGGTGCTGGAAACGTTGTTGCTGATTCGGACAGACTGAGGCCTCTCTGACAGGAAATCCAGTATCCAGTTGCAGAGTGATGTGCTCAGTCCCAATCCGCTCAGTTTCACACACAGTCTTTGGGGAATGATGGTGTTGAATGCTGAACTAAAGTCTATGAACAACATTCTGACATAAGAGTCTTTATTGTCCAAGTGAGAGAGGGAAAGGTGAAGTGCAGTGGATATGGCGTCCTCAGTTGACCCGTTAGGCAAACTGCAGTGGGTGTAGTGAGTGGGGGAGGTTGCTTTTCACCTGTGCCATAACAAGTCTCTCAAGGCACTTCATGGTGATGAGAGTCAGAGCGATGGGACGGTAGTCATTCAGGCAGGAAACTGAAGATTTCTTTGGCACTGGGATGATGGTGGTGGATTTGAAGCATGCTGGGACGATCATCTGGCTCAGTGATGTGTTGATGTCTGTGAAGACCTCGGCCAGCTGATCAGCGCAGTCTCTGAGCACACGACCTGGAATACTGTCTGGACCGGTGACCTTTCATTGGTTTACCTTGGTGAAGGTTCTTCTCACATCAGCTGCAGGCAGAGAGATGATCTGGTCGATGGTGGGAGGCGTGGCTTTCGTCATGTGCATGTTGTTCAGTGCATCAAACCGAGCATAGAACTTGTTCAGCTCCTCAGGGAGTGTGGCATCCCCCTCACAGCTGCTTGGTGCTGGCTTGTACTGAGTGACAGCCTGGATGCCCTACCATAAGCTGCGAGAGTCTTTTGTGTCATTGTGTCATGGTTCTGAATCTTTTGTGTGTGTGCTCGCTTTGCTTGTCGGATGGAGCGAGAGAGGTTAGCTCTGGTTGCTCTGAGAGCAGCTTTATTCCCAGATCGGAAAGCAGCATCTCTCTCTCTTAGCCGAGCACGCATCTGTGCTGTGAACCAGGGCTTCTTGTTGGCTCTAGTGGTGATGTTCTTTAAGACGGTAACATCCTCTGTGCATTTACTGACGTAGCAGGTCACAGATTCTGCAAACTCGTCCAGGTTAATACAGCCGCTGTACATCGCCACCTCTTTAAAAACATTCCAGTCTGTGCACTCAAACCAGTCCTGGAGTGCTGAGACAGCTCCACTGGGCCAGACTCTGATGGTCTTCCTGGCAGGTCTCGTGCGTTTCAGCAGCATTGAGTATGCAGGCAGCAACATCACTGTAGGATGATCAGAAGATCCAATATGTGGTGCACTGCTGCTTTGTAGGCACCATGCACGTTGGTGTAGATTTTATCTAGGCAGTTCTCCTACATGTTGATGGAATTTGGGGAGAACTGACTTCAGGTTTGTGTGGTTGGAGTCGCTGGCAATGATGAAAAATCCATCCGGGTGCGTGGTCTGGAGCTTGTTAATAGCCTCGTACAATTCGACTAGCGTCAGGTTGGCATTAGCACTAGGCAGCAGGTACACAGCTACGACTAGCACCACAGAGAATTCTCTCGGCAGGTAGAACTGGCGACACTTTATGACTAAAAACTCTATCTGTGGTGAGCAGTGGCGACTCACTACAGCAGAGTTCGTGCACCAGAGTTTGTTAATGTAGACACACAAACCGCCTCCACGGGTCTTACCGGACAAAGAGGCTTCTCTGTCGGCCCGATACCATGCTAGTCCATTTAGCTGGATAGCTGAGTCCGCAATGTCTATGTTCAGACACGTTTCTGTGAAAATAAAGAGGCAACAGTTCTTTATCTCAGGCTGGCTTGACTGCTGGAGCCACAGATAGTCCATTTTGTTGTCCAGTGAGCGGACATTGGCGAGCAGGACAGATGGAAGTGCCGGTCGGGCCGGGATAGCTTTTAGCCTTGCGTTAGCACCCGCGCGCTTGCCTTGCTTTTGTTTATGTGAGCAACGCTTTCGTTTCGGCCAGCTGCGCCTCGCTGTCACGCCCAGACTCCGTAGCGCCTCCGATGGAAGATTTGCGGTGGAATTGTGCATTTTTTTCCGATACCCGATTGGATCTTCACACGAGGATGGCTGCACATGAGGGCTGCACATGAGGGCTGGGGCAGTTGGTGGCGTAACGGTAGGGTGTTCGCCCCAGAAGATCGCAGGTTCGAATCCAGGGCCGGTAAAGTTACCACTGAGGTACTCATGAGCAAGGTACCATCCCCAAGCACTGCTCCCCAGGCACTTGTTAGCTGCCCACTGCTCCTTCACGGATGGGTTAAATGCAGAGGTCACATTTCGTTGTAGGGCACTGTGTGCTGTGCTGTGTTCACAATGACAAATAATCACTCAATATTTAGCATAAGTGCCCTACTGAAATAAGATGAGCCTGACTGGACATGGCTGTACATATGTTTAGCCCTCGCAATCAGTGACAGATAAGAGAGATGTGTTTCAGGAGAAGGGTTGCCAGCCACTCACCAAACATGTGCTCCGAGAGAAAAATGCAACAAACAGCTGAGTAATGCACACAAAGTGTACCTTGTTGTTCAAATGAGGGAAATTATCGTGAAGAGAATTTGAACTTACATTACAGAAATATCCAATATAGACGTGATTCCCCTCCACACACTGAGTTTATGAGCAGCAAACAGCAGCTACTTCACAACAGGAAACCCACAATGAGGCCCTGCATCACAGGCCACTTCCACATCACTGCACACTAACTGCCTTGAATCACTGATCTCAGATCTGTTTAAGAATGTGAAGAATGATCATTCAGGACTAGGTAAAGTGTATAAAACTGGTCTAAGATCAGATTTAAACAGTAGACAGCTCTTGTGGGTAGACGGCAGTGTAGTGCTGCTGCTACAGAACACTGAGACAGGACTCGGGTCAAAGGTCAGCTTGTTCAGGTGATCATGCAAACTGCAGAAAGTGAGAGGAAGTGTTCATTTAAACAACACACACCACTTCATGACGCTCTAGGTGGAATATCGTCTTGTTAGCATGCGCACACACGCACACACACGAAAGTTATGAAAATATCTGTAGTTAGAAATGGTCGCCTTGTAAATATGAAGATACAAATCTTTCAAACCCAACTGCTCACCCCACACAAATTTACAAGAAACAAATATAGCGTTCTCTCTTTCTGTCTATCTCTCTCTCTCTCTCTTGCACACACACACAGACACACCCCCACACACCCAAACACACGCACCATGTTGAACTTGTAACAGTGTGTAACCATCAGCACACATTAAGAGTTTTTATAACCAAAATTACCATGAAATATGTCCTACTAGTATCACCACTAATAATATTGATACCCACAATAATGACAATAATATTAATGTCACAATAACAGCATTACACTCTTATTATTTGTATATTGACGTACTCGCATTTACATACTGTAATTAGTGTGTAAATAATAAACCCTGTAATTTGGAACTGAATAAATGCTGAAGCACTTTGTCAGATAGTGCAAGAGATATAACCCTCTCCCACGCTGACTTTATGTGCATCAAAGAGCAGGATCGTTAGAACAGGAAACCACAAGAAGGCCGTGCAGCTCAGCTTCAACAGCCCTGCACACTGACTGCGCTTAACCAATGATCTCAGATCTGCTTTAGAATGTGTAGACCGGACATTCCCTTGCTTTAGCTGCTGAAACTGGCCTAGGATCAGATGTAAACATTAGAGAGAACTTGTGCTGCTGCTACACAACACACAGGCAGGATAGGACTGATTCCTTTAGCTCACGTCAAAGGTCAGCTAGTTCAGTTGAGCACTCATGCAAACTGCTGAATGTGAGATAATGTAGAATATAAAAAATGTTCATTTAAACAGCAGACAGCAGTTGTGCTTTATGACACCTCAGGTGGAAACCCAGACATTCAGAGCAGGTCAAACAGGAAACCACAATGAGGCCCTGCAGCTCAGACCACATCCACACCACTACACACTGCAGCCTTTAATAACTGATCTCACATCTG
>JAVGVS010002932.1:0-10384 GCA_032718565.1 Distichodus sexfasciatus
CATCATCATCATCATCATCATCACCATCATCATCATCATCATCATCATCATTACCATCATCACCATCATCACCATCATCATTATTACCACCATCATCATCATCATCATCATCATCATCACCACCACCATCATCATCATCACCACCATCATCACCATCATCACCACTTAGTCAATGTGAAGTCCTTGTTCACTCATAATAAAATAAATTATAATTTGTTTTAATGTGTAAAGTGCAGATCAGTGTTGTTCATGCTTCAAGCAGCTGAAGAGAAGAGTTAAAAGAGGAGAGGAGGGAGCTAGGGTTGGAGTGGCAGAACGGGACGGGAGAGGACGGAGGAGCGAGGGCAGCCGGCGTGCTGTAAAGGGTTAAACAGAGACAGTAAGTGAATCCAGATGTGCTGTTATTATTAATATCTGGCCCTGATGAATGGGAAGGTAAAATTACAGGCGCCAGCCAGGGAGGCCCCACGCACTCGCCCTGCCACCCAGCAGCTCCGCACTCATCTGCTCCCTCCCTCTCTCGCTCTGCACTCGTCCACTCCCTCCCGTCATCCCTCCTTCCCTCGCTCCATACCTCGCTGTCACTCTCGCTTTCGCCTCTCGCCAGTAAACCGCAGAAGAAGAGGCACAAAGAGAGAGAGAGAGAGAGAGAGCAGATAAAGCTTTAACCATTCTTACTGTCTGGAAAACAACAAAACCGTCACGTTCTTTCTTCTCTTTCACGCTCCTCGGTGTGAGTCAGTCTGGCTCTGCTCTCCGTTTCACACGCTTCAGCTTTATTAGACCGCTAACAGCATTAATTACTGTGACATTAAATCAATCCAATTCCTGCCTAAATGCCATGAGAACTCTTCAGTATTTTCCGTCTGGGTGATTATATGTGTTCTCGCTTCTCTCGGAGCGGTCAGTAAGTTAGTCAGTGTGTGCAAATACATATACTGTGTGTGTGTGTTTAATTTAGAAGTAGTTTGAGCGGTCAGCACGTCAGCAGTAGTAGATTAGACGATAAGTCAAAAGTTCGTTATATGAGGAGCAACTTTTATTTTTTTGAGTAGCCACTGAGTAATTGAGTGGTCAGTAATTTAGCAGTAGTTTAAGTGGTCAGTAGGTCAGCAGTAGTTTTGAGTAGTCAGTAATTTAGCAGTAGTTTTAGTGGTCATTAATTTAGCAGTGCTTTAAGTGGTCAGTAGGTCAGCAGTAGTTTGTGTGGTTAGTAATTCAGCAGTAGTTTAAATAGTCAGTTATTAAGCAGTAGTTTTGAGTGGTCAGTAATTCAGCAGTAGTTTTATAATCACCCCTTGCCCATAAAAAGCAACACTGGGCAAAAGCTTTTATGACCAGCGCCTTGTGCTGTCTAATCAAATTCTGTCCAATCTGTGTGTGGCTCCAGCCAGCCTCGCTCTCTCTGACTGTGTGTGTGTGTGTGGAGCTTCTTTAGCCTGATCTCTGAGAGAGATGGCAGAAGAGAGAGAGAAAAACAAACAAAAGCAGAGGGAGCGAAGGCTGGAGAGGAGTGATAGGTCTGAGATGGAGAAGTACAGAGGGATGAAGAGAGAAGAGAGGAAGGAGGGAGGAGTGTGAGAGCTGGAGTCTGGCTGCCACGACACTGTTGTTCTTGCCGTCAGACTTTCGGCGGCTGCGAGGGGACTCTCTCAGGTTGCTGCCCCCTCAACACACACCCACACACACTTAAACACACACACACACAGTCCTTTGGGAGATCCCGGCGAGCCTCCCTGTCGCTGACTACCCCCCCATCATTCCCATCCACACACACACACACACATTTTTACATGACAGCCTAGAAGAATGCCCCATCATTTTCTCTTATTTTTCTCTCTTTCTAATACTCTCTCTCTCTGTGTGTGTCATGTTGTGTGTTTGCGGCTGAGACGGGACACCAGACAAATTACGTTTAATGGCTGAGCCAAGGGAATGGGCTGCTTTGTTGCTGCTGCCAAGAGTGCTGTAAATGCACACACATACACACAGCCTTTTTTGGTGACAGTGAGGAGAGATACAGGGACGTGAGTGCTGCTATCAATGAAAGATTCAGCTGAGGGAAGAAGGTCCTCACACACACACACACACACACACACACACACACACATTGCTATCTTAGTAATACTGATCCCTTTAATGACTAGATGTAATTTTACAGCTTTTTACTTTTTCGCATGAAGTCTGAAACTTTTCTATAACTTTTTCAGACCGACACACATGTCCCGTGTTGTTTATTATTCATTTTTTAATAACTTTTTAATGTTCAGAAACCTCACACACACCGTCTTCGAACTTAACAGACATTATATTGATTCCTCTATAGTTGTTACGTGCACAAAAACAGAAGTAATTGTGTAAAAATGCATAAATGACCTTCTTTGCGATGTAAACACACACTGTGCTCTTACGTGGTGCTGCAACATTCAGTAAAATGTTATATTTTTTCATATTTTAGCTGATAAATAACAACAACCAGCGTTCTAATGTGCTTGATATTTTCAGTGTTTATTCTGGTGTTTATTTTTCATTCTATAATGTTAGCACACTATAATATAGTCGTAATAAGTCATAAAATGTAGCACAATGATCATATAAGAATTGGGTGGTTTTCTATAATTTCATAAAAATTATAAAAGCTCTGTTATGACATCACATGCATTAATGTAGCATTTTACTGTCCCCTACAGGTCAAAACGTGTTTTCCTTTGCTGTAGTGCCAATTATAGGCCGATCACTATGATTTTTGGCCTACGGCGAGATGCACACCATTCCTACTTACCCTGATTTCAGCTTTGTGCGTTGTGCTTGGACCCCTAAAAATGCAATATTTGATATCAAATAATTGATTGAAAGTGATTCCGTCTGCATTTACCTTATTTTAACTTTAATACAAAGCCACAGAATGTCTGCATAATAACAACTCTGCAAGCCAATAAAACAGACACTGTTCGTTCTGCGGGGCAGTTGTTGGCGTGACGGAAGGTCACAGGTTCGAATCCAGGGCTGGTAAAGTTACCACTGAGGTACTCATGAGCAAGGTACCGTGCCCAAGCACTGCTCCCTGGGCGCTTGTTAGCTGCCCACTGTTCTCTCATGGATGGGCTAAATGCAGAGGTCACATTTCATTGTGGTACACTGTGTGCTGTGCTGTGGTGTGTTCACAATGAGAAATAATCACTCACTCACTTCTACAGTTTCAGCACTTTTATAATTCGTAAACCTAGGGCAGGAAAGATTTCTACAGGCGCAAGTTAGTGTTCATCTAAGGGCTGTAAAGGATAAAAAGTTTTTATTCCTTACATACAAGAAACACCCTCATCAGGCTACAAAAATGGGACAAATCCACATTTTTCTACATTTTTAGAAGATTCTTGGTTCTCACAAGCACCAAAATATTAGGTCTTTAACGATATATTGATCAACATTGATACATCGATTCAGTGATGAACAAGCCCACAGCATTGGACCAAAATGAAAACATCATACATACTGTAGCATCACTTATTATTTTGAACAAGAGGTCTATTTTTTAATAAAAGAGAATACTTTCATGTGAATGTCTGGTTGATCTTACAGTAGCTTTTTGTGATTTGATATGGAAGTGGTGGTGTTAAAGCAGCATATTATATTGTCGTAGATAAAATGCTGAATCCTGAATTGAATCAAAGAGAAACCATATTATAGCAGACAATGAATCGTTGAATCAATGCAACGTTGTATCAGGAAAAACCCTGTTAAACATAGTAATGTTGCAGGATGGTTTAAGGAGAGTGTGTCCAGTTTAGAATTCTTTCCAGTGGGTCATGTTTGGAAATATTTCCGTGATGTTTTTGGCCAGATGGCTGGACATTAGACATCTTAGAAATGCGTACTGAGGTTCTGTCCACTGTAAATCTCACAGTGTTCTTATGACGGCTTTAGACACGCTGGAATGTGTGGCGTGTGGAATATACGAAGGTGTTGATTTGTAACGAGAGATTTATGTTGCATTCTAAAACATAACGACAAAGAATGGACGTAAGACGGACAAAAAAGGTCATTAATGTCTTTCCACGAACATGCTGTGACGTATAGTACAATGGGAGAAATACTTATTTGATTCCCCGTTGATTTTGTAAGTTTGCTCACTAACAAAGAAATTATCGTATTTGATCCCCAAGCAAAACACCACTTAGTACTTGGTGGAGAAACCCTGGTGTAGTTGGTCACCAGGTTTGCACACATCTCAGTAGGGACTCCTCTTTACAGAAACTCTCTAAGTGCTTTATGTTTCTTGTCTGACGCTCGGCAACTCAAAGCTTCAGTTCCCTCCACAGATAGGATTAAGGTCCGGAGACTGGCTAGACCACTCCATAACCTTAATGTGCCTCTTCTTTAGCCATTTCTTTGTTGCCTTGGCTGTATGGTTTGAGTCATTGTCATGCTGAAAGACCCATCCACGACCCATCTTCAGTGTTCTGGCTGAGGGAAGGAGGTTCTCGTCCAAAATTGGTGATGGTGTAGTCGTCCTGTACCTTTAGCTGAAAAACAGCCCCAAAGTATAATGTTTCCACCTCCGTGCTTGACTGCAGGGATGGTGTGCTTTGGGTCATACTCAGTATTTCTCTTCCTTCAAACACAGTGTTTGGAGTTGATGCCAAAGAGCTCGATTTTGGTCTCATCTGACCACAGCACTTTCTCCCATGCCTTCTCAGAATCATCTAGATGTTTACTGGCAAACTTAAGATGGGCCTGTACATGCACCTTCTTGAGCAGGGTGACCTTGTGGGCACTGCAAGACTTCAATCCATTATGGCGTAGTGTGTTACCAATGGTGTTCTTGGAGACTGTGGTCCCGGCTGCCTTCAGATCATTAACACGCTCCTCCCGAGTAGTTGTGGGCTAATGCCTCACCTTTCTAATGATCCTCCTCACCCCATGAGGCAAGATCTTGCATGGAGCTCCAGATCGAGGGAGACTGATGGTCATTTTATGTTCCTTCCATTTCCGAATAATCGTACCAACAGTTGTCACATTCTCACCCAGCTTCTTGCTGATTGTCTTGTAGCCCATTCCAGCCTTGTGCAGGTCTACAATCTTGTCTCTGACGTCCGTTGAGAACTCTTTAGTCTTGCCCATGGTGACGGAGAGGTAATGGAAGAAACTGATTCTGTGCTTTATACTCATAACGAGATGAGATCAGGTGTATCTGTAATTGATTTATTGCAATCTGTGTGCCACACCCAACCTGTGGGAGCCAGAATTCAGGCTGGGTTGTAGGAGATCAGATACTTATTACTCTCAATAAAATTGAAATCAATGTATAACTTTTATGTACTTTTATGTGTTTTATTTCCTGGATTTGTGGTTGATATTCTGTCTCTCTCCATTAAAATAAAACTACAATACAAATGAGAGGCTTTTCATTTCATTGTAAGTGGGCAAACTTACAAAATCAGCAGGGGATCAAATAATTATTTCCCCCACTGTATCTGGCTAAAGGCACACAGAACGAACAATTTATGGATGAATCCTGATGTAAAAACGCTCTAACCAAACACGTTACCCTAGTGCTGTTTGAGTCCCAACATTTTGGAAACCTTCTGGAATTGAGTTTTAGTTTTCGGAAAACAATTCCACGAGTCAATTTTCTTTATTCTTGACTCTCCCAGACTTATGATGAAGATGCGCTCCAATGACGTTCCATCATAACTTGAAAGTCGAGACATGGATACCAGCAGGAGACAAATTTGGGACATTTTCTCTCTAAAATTAAGCATTGAAACACCAAAAACACCAAAAATACACTGCCCTCCAAAGGTTTGGAAATGCCATAGAAAAGTGGGGTTTTGGACAGTTTTTCCATGAATCCTTTTTAATTTGTGATAATGTTGCACTGATTAGGGACGACACAAACTACCAAAACATCTTTTATTACATAAACAGTTTATGAAACAGTTTATACATAGAAAATACTTCAATTTTGGATTCATCAAAATATCCACCATTAGCAGCTATTACAGCTCTGCATAATCTGGGCATCCGAGCGGTCAGTTTATTCAAACATTGACTTGATATATTATTCCAAGCTGTCTGAAGAATTGCCCAAAGATGATTCACACTGGTTGGACACTTCTTACGGACATCACGGTCCAGTTTCTCGCATAGTAGTTCAATTGGGTTGAGTTACATTATTATGTAATCAAAATAAAAATGATTATTGCTGGTATCCAAAGATAACATCAAGTTACTTTAATGTATTTGCACCAAAAATTATGAGGATTTATGCTGATATCATCCCAAACCCCACTGTGCCAGGACGTTTCCAAACTTTTGGAGGGCAGTGTACAGGCTCTGTTAAACACCGAGAGCTCTGTTAAAAAGATTTGGAGTTTTAGTTTTTTAGTCAAAATTGAGGAATTGATTCAAGAGCTATTATGAGGATGCCAAACCTATAGGCGGCAGTGTAACAAGAAGCATAAAGCCATGTTAGCCAATCAGAATTCTGGAAACAAAACAGTGAGTGACACGACTTCCTGTTCCTATCGCTAATGCATTTTCTGTCACATACTGTGACGTTTGAAAATTAAACCTAAGATCTCTGCTTTGGCCAGAAATTTCAGAAATATCCGTTTTCAGTGAGTTAAACCTCCATATTCGTGTAAATGGAAGGCAAAAACTCATGGATATATAATCGTTTCTCCCAGATACCCGGCTTTGTCTTAACGGGGTCTAACACTAACATGGAAACTACAAATATCGGTAATCGAAAGAAAATCTCAGCCAGGCTGCAGAGCAACTCTCAGAGGTGGTAGCTGGGGTTCTTTTCTAAATTCCACGTCTATCCTTTCATCCCAAATCTATTATTTTTATTCTCTATGTCAATAAATGACTGTGCAGGTACAATAATCTGTCCATCATCATCCTCTCACCCAACTGCAGGCGACAGAAGAGACGCGACGTTCCAGTAACTTCATCCAGGTACCAGCCGTCTGTTTTAATGCTCAGTATACAAGAGTGGCATCTCTCTCTCTCTCTCTCTCTCTCTCTCCCTCTCTCTCTCTCTTCTGCCCCCCATCAGGAAAAGCCATCAGGTCCAATCATCGTGCACTAGGCTGGAAGCTGCTCAGCCTAAAGGAAATGGGAGATGAGTTATGACAAAAGAATTCAACTCTAAAATAAAAATATCACACTGAAAACTGCTACTCCACGTCTTCTTCCAGGTGTTCCATTACACCGTCAACTCAACCAATATCCTTATTTCTTACAAATTGCTACTTATTCTTATGCTTTTTATTTTTTATGCTTTCTACATTTTAGCACTCACATCGTTTCTTCATGTCTAGTTTGTTTCAGTGTCTCAGTTTCTACAACACGTTTGAGCCAACCTGCTTCTGTTTAAATGTACTTGACAAACACCACAACCTTTATACAACAGGGAGGTTAGGGATGATCTGAGGGTTGCTGGTTCAAATCTTGGACTGACAAGGTATCATCCTCAAGCTCCTGCTCACATCAGGCTCCCTCCCAATGCTCCTTCTTGGAAGGGGAGGTTGGTTGCGTAACGGTTAGAGAGCTGGCTCCATCGTCGGTTCAAGACCTGGACTGGTAAAAAGTGCCACTGGGGTACTCGTGAGCAGGGTACCACATCCAAGTACTGTTCCTTGATGCTGCCAAAAAGCTGCCGGAGTCGGCTCCATGACCAAAAGGTCGCCAGTTCAAGTCCCGGACCAGTAAAAGGTGCCACTGAGGTACTCGTGAGCAGGGTATCATACCCAAGCTCAGTTCCTTGATGCTGCCAAAAAGCTGCCCAGTACTCTTTGGTACTCTTTGGAAGTTGATAGTGTAACGGGAAGGGAGGCAGCTCCTTGATTGGAATGTCACTGGTTCATGTCCCAGACTGGTAAAAGATGCCACTGGAGTACTCGTGAGCAGGGTACCATACACACACACCGTTCCCTTGGTAACATAATCAAAGGTTGCCATTTCAAGTTCTGCTAAAAGGTGCCACTGGGGTAGCAAATCCAAGCTCTGTTCCCTGATGCTGCCAAAAGTTTGCACAGTGCTCCTTGGTAGCAGAATGGTTAGGGAGTCGGCTCGTGATCTGAAGGTCACTGGTTCAAGATCAAGACTTGTAAAAGGTGCTACCGGGGTACTTGTCAAAAGAGTACCATAAACAAGAATTGTTCCCAATTACTGCTGGAAAGCTACTCTGTGATTCTTCACAACAAAGTTGTATAAAGGTTCTGGAATTGACTCTTTGATCAGAAGGTCTCCAGTTCGGTTTCCGGTGTAGTAAAAGGTGCTACTGGGGTACTCGTGAGCAGGGCACTGTTCCCCGACACTGCCACAAAGCTGCCCTTGGGCAAGACAGCAAGGAACTCAGCAGTTCTGATGGCACTGTGCTGGAGCATCACCCAGGCGGAGCTGGTTGAAGTGGGTTCTGGAACTGGATTTTGAAGACTCTAGAAAAGTGGGTTTGAATCATAACGTTGCTGAGTGGCTCGAATCGGCAGCAGCGTGAACTCACCTCCTGGCTCACACACACTGATCCTGACTCACCGACTCCAGCCAAACACACACACACACACACACTACTGACCTGCCTTTTCCATAAACCTGCAGAGAGGCGCGTGGAGCGACCTGCCGGCCTGAATAAACCCACACACACACACACGCACACACAAACACACAGCACTGTGCTCATACTATAAACTTAAACACACACACCACACACACTCATATACTCACACATACTTACACACACACACTCATCTGCCGCCTGCGCCATGAGAAAACGCATGATCAGTCACAGACAGCCACAAAGACACAAACGCTGCTTCTTCCATAAACCTACACACACACACACACACACACACACACTGAGTCACAAATACACACACTCTGACTCTTTCCCAAACCTGCTGACACACACACACATTCACATGCACCATAGAGTCACACATACACAAACTCAACCTGTTTTATAAACCCACTCATACATACCAACACACAACCACCCACCCACCTACCCACACACACACCCACACACACACACAGTGCCCTAAAGATACAATCTTTGACTGTTCCATAAACCTGCATAGTCACAGACACAGTTTTCCTCTCAAATGGGCTGACACTCAAAGACTCTGAAGCTTCCCTTTCTATAAACACACACACACACACACATTTAGAATAAATCCTTGCCTCTATCATAGAAGCTGAAATTCTCAAATTTTATAAATTATTAGTGGTGCTTGCGAAGCAAAGCACTACTATTGTTATCTCACAGGCTTGTTATTATTTTTTTTTTTTTCTTATTCTTCTTCCGTATAAAAGTTCGGCGCGTAACTAGTCCCGCATCGTTTGTCGTAGACCCATGAATGAGGTATCGAATCGTGCGCCTTATTCGGGAATGGGGTGCTATGACTTTTCTAAGGGGTGGGCGGTTAACCGCCCCCAAAAGTCCCATAGACTTAACATTGAGACCAACTTTGACGGACGGTAGCGCAGAGAGGGAATTTTGTAGAAAGGTCAAATTTACCACATTTGAAGAAGTTTGCAACCTGTGTCAGAACCTTCCCCCGCAAGAGGGTATAGGTTTTACCCCCGGGGCACAGGAGGCCCCCAAATTTGCCCCATTGACATAGAATGGGGGAAAAATCCCATAGACTTAATATTGAGAGCAAATTTGACGGATTGAAGCGCAGAGTGAGAATTTGCTAGAAATCTCAAATTCACCACATTTGAAGAGGCTTGCAAGCTGTGTCAGAACATACCCCACAAGAGGGTAGAAGTTTTGCCCCTGGGATGGAAAAGGCGCCCAAAGTTGCCCCATTGACTTATAATGTGGATTTTGGGCCAGAACTATTCCTGTACCGTTTGTCGTAGACCCATGAAAGAGGTGGCAAATTGTGCGGCTCATTCGGGAATGGGGTGCCGTTTAGCTGATTAGCATGTTGCCAGGATTATGCTAACTATATTAGCATGTTGCTAGCAACATCATTAGAATGTCTCTAACAAGATGCTAGAGTGCTTAGCATGTTGCTAGCATGACGTTTTGCTGATTAGCATGTTGCTAGCATTATGCTAACTATATTAGCATGTTGCTAGCAACAGCTTTAGAATGTCGCTATCATGATGCTAGAGGGCTTAGCATGTTGCTAGCATTATGCTAACAATATTAGCATGTTGCTAGCATTATGCTAACAATATTAGCATGTTGCTAGCATTATGCTGACTATATTAGCATTTTGCTCTTAACATGATTACCAATATGAATAGAAGCAATATTGTCTTATTGTCATATCACTGCTATACCAGCAGTTTAAATGTTGTTTTTCACAGAGAACTGAAGGAAACATTGTAATATTGAAGCCCAAGTTTTGCCACGGCAAGCACC
>JAVGVS010002933.1:0-10383 GCA_032718565.1 Distichodus sexfasciatus
ATATATAAATTTGTTTTAAAAAATCTATTTAAAAATCCAATCTTAAAAAAGTAAAAGTCAAATACCAGGTTTTATGCAAGTCATTAATCAACTGGCTAGCTGTAAAAATCTAGTTTATCAAGTTAATGTGTTCATTCAGTTTTATATATCACACACATTTTTACCCAGTAACCCAATAAAGACTATATTTCCCACAGTGTTGACCTTTGCCTGCCAACGTGCAGTGCTTAAATGGACGGCAGTATGATCCGATCTGCTTGCCAGCTGCGGTTTCTACAGGGCCTCCCAGCAAGGGCTGAGGGGTCACTGAATGTAAATGCCATTGCTCCTTTTCAGGCAGAGCACTATAATTAATTCTATTAATTCCATTGACGTAAAGGACAGAGGGGCGGCAGGTTCACTGACCAAACTCCTAGCAGTCCTCGCTTTTCTAAGTTGTTCTTTTCTCCCGCTGCTTCTTCTTCCTCACGAATGGCATCGTTCGTGAGCAGAGGTTATCTGTTCCTGTTTTAGTAGTCAGGAGCTTTATGTGTATGCATGAGACTGTGATTACAATTCCACAACATGTTTCCCTTTTGCATCTCTTACTGAGAGTTGCTGGAGGGGAGAGAGCGATATTTCCACGGACGGACCTGTGGGTATTTGTTGAATTTGTGTGTTCAATGAGGCATAGTAAATGAAGACGGTCCAAGTGGAGCCTTGAAGGCTACAGTGCGTGAGGGAAAATGAATCAACAATTCTCTCTCATCACCAAAAAGAACTCAGTAACACAGATTTAAAAGCGCTGATTAGTACGCCAGGACGTCGGGCTTGAAAAAAAATAATTTAAAAAACCTCCAGCGAGAGAAATTATGAATTGCAGATTACAATCAGATAAAAATCACAATCAGTGTGAGGTAATTCATCAGTGACTGTATTTAAAAGCCTGTAATTTAGGATAAATGAGTGAATTACCAGGCCTTTGGTGTGCAGATCCACTTCATCGAGCTCGGCTGACACGGTCTGGTCATTCGCCCCTTGAAGATCTTCCCGAAATGACACATGCATGAGCAGCGCACACGCACACGCACGCACACACGCACGCACACACGCACGCACACACACACACACAAAGGCCATGTTAATGAATGAGTCATATTCTGGCTCTGAGTGATTGTACAAGCAGATAATGATTAATACAATAAGTGTCATGCAATATTTATAGACCTGTTTCATCAAAACGGTGTCTTCCAGCTCTTACCTTCCGTCCTTATTTCTGAACGATCTGTGTCAGGTGTCACCAGGTCAGCCATGCCGAGACACCGACGCTACTGAAGTGAAGATGGAGAGCTGACAGACTGGAGAAAATTGGGGAAACCTACATTAGTAAGTCACTCTGTAGTATGTCCACAAGTGATCATCTCAAACTCTTATCCAGAACAACTTGCATTTTCAGAGGTAGGATTCGAACCCACAACCTCTTGATCCAGAGGCGAGAATCCTAACCGCTAGACTACCATCCCCAGCTCTTGAAATGTGAATATTCTTAAGCCCAGCTTAAGAAAACTACTGTTTTTCATTTTGGAAAGACACTTTCGGCACATAAATGAGTACTAGTGTCCACTTGTGCATTTACAGCCTTTCTCGGAAGCTCTTATCCAGAGCAATTACTTTTTGTTTACAGTTTCCCTGGAGAAAATTGGGTTATAGGCTCTTGGCCCTTAGGCAAGTCACTTATCACTGGGCCACCGCCACCTGCACAATGCAGGAGATGCAAGAGTATGAGGTGCATTAATGTGGTCCAAGACAAAATCACTATCACACTGCTAAAAAATGTGGCAACCCAGAGAACCACTTTCCAACTACACTGCAAATGTGGTCCGCAATTCTGATGAGTTTTGGTGTGAAAACTTACATTTAGGCCTCGTTCGGCAACTGTTCTTAAGAAGAAATTTGTTCTTAAAACCCATTTATACAGTGTTTACGGAGAGCCTAACATTCGCTGACGTTTTCTTCCTTGAGATTCGTTCTTAGGTACGAACAGAATCTATGAACGCTGAGAATCACTCTTACACACAATTTCTAAAGACTTTTCTAAAGAACATCTGTGAAGAAGCAGTGGGCAGCTGACATCAACAGCGCCCGATGAGCAATGCTTGGGGACGGTACCTTTACCAGTCCCAGATACGAACCGACAACCTTCCGATCACAAGGCGAACTCCCTAATCTGTTACACTATCAACTACTGGTGTTAAGATCAATCACATAATCAATGCATCGCGATGCAGACATGGCGGATTCTTCATCAATGCAATGGCAGACCATCAACCGGCGGTCCGCTGCCCCCTAGAGGTCTGAGGCGGAATGGCAGATGGTCTGTGACATGCAATCCCGTTTCACTACTGAAATCATTTTTAAAAAATAATTCAGATATCGTATCAAATCGTATCACAGAGACCATAAATGTGAGCGAGTGCGGACGGCAAGCAACTCAATCTAACTTTGAAATTCAACAGAGAACTTCTTGAGATGCACACAAGAAAAGCCTGTGAATGACAGGCCTATCTAACGCGTGTCTTTCAGTGTTGAAGTTATGAGATGCGCTGGAAATAAATGACAGGCTTGTATATTGTCTCTGCTTGGGAAAGCCACTGCCAGATTGCCGGTGTGTGTAGTGACTCACGGCGTATGGCTCATCAGTATGCTGGTGGAGAATTCGCAGTTAAGAGAATCTCTAAGCGTGGTCTTACCTTAAAAAAGCGTCTCACTTGGAAGTTTACTGAGTGATTTTTCAATTGATTATATTGATTTCATTCACAAGAGCACACAGTGAAATGTAACCTGAACTAAATCAAGTCTAGTTTAGAGAACAGATCCAATTACAGAGGAAATAAGAAAAAATTTAACTCAAGGCATTAAAACAGACATTCATTCACACAGCTCTCTTTGTCTAAATCTCATACCTGGCCAGCTAAATGTGGAGTAAAACATGAAGTGGCAAGAGAGACTGAAAATTATTAGGCCTAAAACAAATTTACCAACCTTAAAACAAACTGTAACCTTTAAGAGCAGTCTGGGCGCCTGTCTGGAGACCACAGTGCCGTCTGCGTAAGAGTGTCGGAGGGAAAAAGAATCAACCAGTGCGGAGCAAAAAATATCTGGCTCATAAACAATTTATTTGATGTGGCTCCCTCGGCTTCCACCTTCACTCGTCAACACTGGTGGCATCACTTAGATTATTGAAGCTTTGATTCAGTTCGCCAGTTGTCAGGTTTCTGAAAACTGTATGTAATAAAGCAGACAATCTATTGCGAGCAAAGCTGAAGGCAGGGGGAGAGAGAGAGAGAGAGAGCCTGCAATGAAAGAACATTTACTATAAGCTGCAGAACTTCAAACTCCCCTTAGATCCGAATTGGGAGGTGGAGAAGCTGACATTGATCAATAACATTAATATGGGTCTCTGAAGCTCAGCGCCTCAGGCTTAGATGAAGTGAGTGCTGGAGTGACAAAACCAACACTGTTGACTGTGGGGGATTATTGAAGGCAAAAGCGCTGCCAGTATAAGCCGCGGCGGCTTTGAAAGGCAACGCCTCCGAACGCTCGTGCTAAGTTTATATTGCTCTCAACATCAGATTAATTGGCTGATCAATACTGCCGCGCAATACAATTTTCGGGCAGTCTGTTAGAAAGCAGCAGGAAGAGCCTGGAAATGACTGGGGGGATTTCTGCTTGCTGAGCAAATGTATCTAGTTGGATAAATCGTAATGTTCCCGTGGGAAAATTCGCTAGGCTTCCTGTCAGCCACTTTAATTTGGAAAACGATTTGCACTTAAAACGGCTGGATTTATTTTTGCCTCCTCAGTCATTTCTTACGGCAGGTTTAAACGTCGCCTGATGGAAACACCTGGATGCTAACTTTTGCAAAAGGTCGTAGGTTCAAATCCAACTCTTAACTTACTGCAAGAACTACCTCCGTTTGGCCCCAGAGCAAGAGCCTTAACCTAAGTTGCTCCAGAGAGACTGTCCCTGTAATTAATAAATGGAAAGATTTCTGGATAAGAGTGTCTTTAATAAATAAATGTCAATAAAACATTTAAAAAAAACGTTTTTATGAATAATAGTCAAATGTACTGTATAAAAACACAAAAAGCATACAGTTGAGTTGCAGCATTGCCCTCTACTGGATAAATGAAGGAATGACAACACTTGACACACTTAAGTATCCATCTTCTATCTATCTGTTTATTTTACACAGGCACAAAACCTTCTGAGGCTATTTATAGTGTCATTTATTTAGTGTAATATAACACTTACTAGCTATTAATTATTAAAAACAATTAATTATATCCAAAAATGACATTTTCAGCTCGTCAGGTAAGGATAATGCTGCCTCCACAGCTAGTGGTGTGTGGACTTGTTGCTAAGGGAATAGCTCATGAAGGTATGGGGAAGTATCTGTGATTATAACGCCAGATAAATATACTTAAACAGTAATACATCGACAATAATGATTAAGTTATTCGTAATAAAAAGGTCTTTCTGCTGTTATAATCACGATATGGATTTACGATAACTAGCTAACATAACTAGTTTATAGCTAGCAAGTATTATTTGGCTGCGCATGGCAACACTACGAAGTTATCTTATTCCGGATTCACACATACGCCGTTTAGCACGTCTTTAGACTAGATTTTTTTGCGCCAAGTGCGCAGCAAATTGCGTAGCGTAAAAGCGACTCAAGTCTTCACCCTCACGCGTTGTGGAGTCGTAGTTTATCACACGTTTGAATATAACCGCCAGTGTAAACCACCTACTCGTTCAGTTTAAACGAAAAACCCTCAGCAAAATTGACAAAGTCGATAAAGCTCATTTTTGAACTTTTTTTTTTACCCTGCACCGATTAAAAGTAGCGC
Source organism: Distichodus sexfasciatus (assembly GCA_032718565.1). Lineage (NCBI taxonomy): Eukaryota > Metazoa > Chordata > Actinopteri > Characiformes > Distichodontidae > Distichodus > Distichodus sexfasciatus. The sequence continues at coordinate 4,893 of JAVGVS010002933.1, forward strand.
GTAAAAACTCGGCCTTACCTTTAAAGTCGACACCTTTAAACCGCCTGAAATGGCTGTTTTAACACCAGTTGGACCGAAAGTTAACTTAAAGAACGTTATATAACTTACAACAAGTTAATTTACAGTCACTTTGTCGTCAAATATTCTTCCTCACCAAATATTGATGCTATTTTCGGCTTGTCCGCTAACGCTAACGCTAACGCTGCCTCCGTTAGTCCACAGTTTGGTGCGCGTTCGGACTCGTTGCTATGGGAACGGCGCACGCGGCTCGGGGGAAGTGTGGACAGTAGAAGCCGGTTTCCTCAAACGCGCCTCGGAAACAAAAGGTTTGCCAAGGAGGGGAATAAAAAACCCCTAACCGAATCGTCACTAATTTCCTCACTGTTTTCACATTCACCTCACATGTTGGAGGATTGTTAAGTAACGCGGTTTGTAAATGTATTTTTTTTACACCCAGTCGTCCTTGGGCTGAAGGTGTCCGCGTTCCGCACGACACCGCGTTATTTCCCTTTCTAACATTATTTAAGTGAATATTGTCCACCCTCCAAAGAAAATCTACCTCCTGGAGGCTATTTTGCTTTATTTAATTGCAAAATAGCACTTAATATGGCGTAACATTTCGTCTGAATCAGTGATGCAGATTGAAATGAATGAATATGTGTTTGTTTTCTTGCTTGATTAGCTGATTCACTTAATAGACTCCTGGGCATCAGAGTTTGATTGCTGTTATGTTCTTGTAATACTCTGATTTTGCTGGAAAAGAGCAGGGGACAGACAGTGGAAGAATAAGAATACAAATCCCTTTGAACAATTTCTGTCCTACTGTTGAGCAGAAGAGTACAGGTTTCTGGTCTATTTTGAGATCCAACATCTCAGTCTGTCATTTTAACCACTGTTCCATCTCCAACTTTTAAAAGGATACACAGTGCAAATGGATGCACACTGGCAGGAACGGATCAGCCGGTTGACCCCAGAGAATGTTTTTTATCTCTCCTCCACATTTTTAGTGTAATAACAGCAAGTGCAGTGACATACAAGAGCTTGGATGCATTTGTCGTGTCGTTGTCCCTCTGTAAGACTGACAAAAAGCCTTTTGCAGATCTTACGTTCACAACCAGATTCTGTAATCTCTTATTTAAAATCTGAGATTTAAAAGGCAACAGTGAACCCTATCATCCCTATATTATATTATTCCATATTTGATATATTATTCCATATTCGATATCTGATTATGTGTCTCAAGTCTTCATTCCCTGAGAGAATCCTCTCCCAAAATATTTGAACGGAGACGGCACCCCTGGGGATCAAATCTATTTTTCACTTTGTCTGGTGAAATTCTGACGTTATCTTTTACAGTGCATGTTTATATTTTTGCTCTTTCACATTGTATGAGAAGGAAGCGAAGAGGGAAAAGCAAGTACACTTGAGTATGGACGTGTGTCTCATAGTATATGTGTTAGTATCCATGCAAATTTACAGATTCTCCATTACATTTCAATTAGGCAGCATGCAAAAGTTAATAGAGTACGATGCTAATTAATCATCCTTAATCGTGCTAGTCGTCATCGTGATAGACGTAATGCATTGAGTCTAAGAAAAGCACGCAAGCTGAGTCACAGTATCATCATATTAGAGTTAAGGTTATTTAATTCAATTAATGCATGACATATAAAGCACAATACAGCATTAAAAAAAAAAAAAAATTCAGTAGACAGTGGTTGCAAGAGCTGAACCGATGCGTTTGATTAATACGCTCTGAATAGTAGTCAATTAACGGGCATGAATTGGCAGTAGCAGAATAGAGCCGAGTAGCATTGTAATATTTATTCAGCGCTGTTACAGAGGGAGAGGTCTGGTTTGAAGAGTGTGTGTGGGTGTGTGTGTGTGTGTGTGTGTGTTGGGGGGAGTTGAAGGACTCTGATTCAGTGGGACAGAATGGAAAGGTGAGTCAGCAGGGGTGCTAATGCAGAAATGAGCAGGACTGATGCACGGGCACTGAACAGCCCCAGGCTCTCAGACTCAGCCTCTATATATGTGTGTTCTGCTTCATTTTCCCCCCATACACACCCGCTCCCAAACACAGCTACATTTAATGGCGCTTTTCACTCCTACGCTTCTGTGCCTTGTCACTGTCAACTGCGTCTACTACTAAGCAAACCTTTTAACAGAACAAACTACCAAACGCAAGACAATAGAGTAGTAACAGAAACGATTTAGCTGCTACATCAAAGCTGCTAGTGTCGGTAAAGCTTTTAAACGGCAGCTTTTCAAGCTTCAAGCTGCTTGTGATTAAAAGTAGATAAGCTACAGCCAAGCTTCTGTTGTAATATAGTTGTTAGCTACGCTACGAACTACCGTGAAAAATCAGAGCCATTTCATCCAGTAACACTTCATCGTTGTAGGATCCTCAAAGTAATTTTAAAAAACGTGAATCATGATGTTAAAAGTATGCAGGATGTTTCAGATGTTGTGTGTTTCGATTTTTGGTCGCTCAAGTTCACACTCAAATGTATAAGTTCTGCCCGTTTTTAGCTTTCAGAGTGGATAAATATGGCTGTCATCTCACAGCTGTCAAAAGCGTGCTGTGATGCAATGAGTATGCACCACGCAGGCACGGCAGCCTAACAGATGCCACGTCTGGCAATTCAACACCAATCAGAAACACTTGTAAAAGAAGACAAAGAAATAGTATTAATCAGAGGTGGGCAAAGTAGCTAACATCATTACTTAAGTGAAAGTACAGATACCACTAGTCAAATGATACTCCAATACAAGTGAAAGTCGTACAGTCAAATTTTTACTTACGTTAAAGTACTGAAGTGCTTGTTTTAAAAAAATACTTAAGTATTAAAAGTACATCTTCTTTCACCACCTTGTTGACGAGCTTGTAGAACCTGTAGAATATAGAACTGGTAGAATGTTACAGAATGAAATACAAGCTCAACTTAATCAGGAGGACAGTGCGATAGCTGGAAACGCAGCTCAGAACATCAAATTAACATTCCAACCTGCTTAAAACCCGGCTCTACACCTCCAGCTTCATGACTTTCCAACAGCAACAATGTTTTCATCAAGAAAGAACACAGCAAAACTGTCTGAACTTTATAGTCACAGTCTACAGGCGTGACGTAACCCTGCTGATTACTGACACCCGCCAAACAACCAATCACCTTTTAGAAAAGGGGGAATAACATCCACTTTATCCACCGATTTGAAAGGAACGAGTAACGAGAACCTTGATAGAAATGTAGTGAGGTAAAAAGTATGGTATTTGTCTTTCAAATGTAGTGAAGCGAAAGTCGCAAGTTTCCAAGAAAATTACCACTCAAGTGAAGTACAGATACTCAAAAACTCTACTTAAGTACAGTACTCAAGTAAATGCACTTAGTTACTGTCCACCTCTGGTATTAATGGAAATGCCACAGCGTTTTAAAAGTAGCTTCATTACGGATAATCTACTGAAAAAACAGTACCGTTAGTACCATCATTTTTTTGTGGGCAGCACGGTTATGTTTAATGCAATTTCTTTATGTAAAGGGTCCTCTGGTTGTCAGAAACCATTCTTGCTGTTCACCCCAGACACATGTAGACAACAGTTACTGTCTTACATCCAAGAGAATATATGTTTTACCTTCTTCTTGACCTCCTTTAGGACTCAAACATTGCTTGCCTCCAGAAAATAAACATCACCTCAAAGTATGTGTGCATCCAGAAAGAGGAACTGAAATACGGTACAGGAATCAAACAGAAAGATACACTTAAACCTCTTAATAAAACATGGGACGCCGGGACACAAACTCACTCTTTTTTCAAGATTAATGGCGGAGAGCAAGGCTTCTTTTTTTCATTCATTCGTTTTATTTCTCAATAATTCATTAGAAGAGAGGGAAAACTCACAGGTTGTGCTGTTCGGAGAAGGTTAGCCGACCTTTGGAGAAAAAGGAACAAACGAAAGGGAAGAAAGGGCAACCTTTAAAGAGGTAATATGGACATCTAACAGCGACTAATACATGAGTTTTTAAGGGTGTGAGACACTGAAGCCTTGCAAACTGCCAGGTTTTTCTGACCTGTAGCTTCTACTATTATTATTCATTCGTTATCCGAACCGATAATCCCAACAGGGGGTCACGGAGGGACCGGAGCCTATCCCGGAACACGGTGAGGAACCAACCCTAGGTGGGCGCCAACACATCGCACGCAAGTCACACACAATCACACTCCCATTCACACCTTACGGGGTCAATTTAGAGTCGCCAATTAACATACAGTGCATGCTTTAGGATCGTGGGAGGAAACCCGAACACGGGGAGAGCATGCAAACGTCGCACAGAAAGACCCATCTTAATAAACGGATTGACCACACAAATCTCAGAAAGCCAACAACGAGACCCCTAAGCACTCTAACCGGAGACGGGTGTCATGAGGCCACGGCTCTCATTGATCTGGAGAGGCATTAAAAGATTAAAAGGTGTATGGTCTGTCTGTGCTCTTGACGGGGCTTGCGAGTCATTAGCGTCATTAGTTTTAAGCCAGTGCCATCAATAACAGGCCATTTTGGCCCCCAAGAGACCCACCATTAGAGCCCTGATCTGATTGGATATGGAAGTGTTTTGCCTGGTTTTATTCTAAATATGTACCGTTCCGAGGCTGAAAGATGTAGATATCTAAGCGTAGCTGAAAATATTTTTAAAAAATGTTTCTTTACACTCCTCCCCTCCGGCAGACGCTACCGCAGCATCGGGACTCGTTCCAGCAGAATGCGTGATAGCTTTTTCCCACAAGCCATCAGACTCTTAAACACACTTCCTGCGCTCACACTACCCCCCCACACACACACACACACACTCGGACTGTGATCTAACTCTGTTGCACCTCTGCACTTTATACCTCACCGTTGCAGTGATGCGCAGGCTGCTATACGGACCATCTCTTTCATGTTGCACTGAAACTCTCTCTGAAAAGAGGTGTAAGAATAAGAAAAATGTCTATACTTACAACACTGCCATAATATTTGCACTGTCTCTACTATTTGCACAACCGTTAAATATGTACATATCACTGGTCACTTTTTAACCAACTATAGCTGCACAAATTATTGAAAAGTATTGCACAGAATGCTGCTATAATATCTGTACAAACTTAAATGTGACCCTCCACGGCAAAACCAGTCGCTTGTCGCAAATTTTCCAAATTGAGTTATGATGTTTTCATGAAAGGGCATAAATCAAGCTTCAAAACGATACCTATATGGAACGAATGGGACGACATGTGACTGAGATATCAACATTCAAAGGAGTCGGGTTTCTCCTGTCACGCCAAGTGAGAAACGGAGAAATCTGCCCTCTGAAGCTGACTATCACCGTAGCACTCACAGACGCTTGGTGCGGTCGCGGCTACGTTTGCATTTACGCTAGCCTACGCTGCATTCACAGCCACACGGATAGCCTACCTGCGTTAGGTTAACTGAACTCGGGAGACGGAGATGGATTCC
>JAVGVS010002934.1:0-10378 GCA_032718565.1 Distichodus sexfasciatus
ACACAGCACTGTGCAAAAGTTTTAGGCAGGTGTGAAAAAATGCTGTCAACAAAGAATGCTTTCAAAAATGGAAGTGTTAATCATTTATTTTCATCAATCAACAAAATGCAGTGAATGAACAAAAGAGAAATCTAAATATTTGTACCTAGAAGAATTGATGCTGGTTTGAAGGCAAAAGGTAGTAACACCAAATATTGATTTGATTTAAATTTTTCTTTTCTTCGCTCACTTTGCATTTTGTAAATTGATAAAAATAAACAATCATTATTTATATTTCTGAAAGCATTTTTTGTTTACTGCATTTTTCACACCTGCCTAAATCTTTTGCACAGTACTGTCTACATATATACATATACATATTGAATATAACAACATTACTGCAAAGTGTATTGATTGCAACAAAAAGTGAAGATTAAAAGAGGAAAAGCACGTGATTAACAGCTTTCACAGTTTATTAAATACATCAAGAAGAAGAAGAAGAAGAAACCACCAAAAATAACAAACGAACAGCAACACGATTAATAAGGTTGTAAATCACAGGGAGCATAAAGCCCTGGTAAAATCCGATCAGTTGATTAGTTGATTATTTGAATATCGATCAGGTAACAGGTCGACTCTGTGGCTGGGGGCAGCACGCTGCAGCTCGGACAGGTGACCAGATGAGGATGCGTTTGTGCAGGTGAGCATTTGTGGAAGCTAGGATATGGATATGGATATGGATATATGAGCAGGTGAGTGTGTACTAGTGCAGGTGAGCTCACCTTGACGATCTGCTCGTCTATGATAACGGGTCCCACGAACACCATCACGGTACCGAACACCAGCATGGAGACGCCGAGCAGCAGCAGCGCGACAGCACCTTTACTCCTGCACGACACCATCACGATGCTGCAGATGAAGAAGAAGATGAAGAGTCCGGATTAAAGGCGAGGTCCGTGCTCCAGGTGAGTGACTCTTTCCCGCCGGCGCCAAACCGGGCATTAACGCGTCCCGCCGCAGCTTTAATTCAGCTGGAACTCGGTTCGGTTCGGTTCGGTTCGGTTCGGTTCGGTTGAGACTCGACCGCAGCTGCGTCTCCGCCTCGACCCCACACCTCTCTCTGCTCTTCCACGCGGATTCACGCCTTTTTAAGCTGGACATTGTCACCGAGGAGGCTTGTTTATAAGCTGCGGTCCCGCCTCCTGAGCCCTGTGGCATTGTGGGAGTTGTAGTTGTTAAAGGGACAGGCGCTCACTCCAGCACAGCCGGGCTTCTGGAATGGGGGGGTCACGTCCCTGTAATTATAGACAGTTATCATAGAGCAGTGGTCACAGCAGGGAGGTGGTGGGTTTGATCCCTGGCTGGGTTGTGGGGTGTTTCTGTGTGGAGTTTTCCGTGTTGGTGTGGGGTCTCTCTCCTTTCCCCACACTCCATAATCATGTGCTATAGGTTGACTGGTTAGTCGCAGGTGGCCCCATATAGTGTGATTGTGAGTGTGTGTGTGTGTGTGTGTTCATGTTTTATGGCATTGTGGGGACCTTTTTGTCCCCTGAAATCACTTTGATCTGTTTTTTGGGGCTTTGTGGGGACATTTGAGAGGTCACCATGAGGAGAAATGACTTTATAAAATGTGTTTGTTTTATTTGAGAAACTAAAAGAGGTAAAAGATGTGCTTTTGGTTACTGAGGTTAAGGTTAGGGTTAGGATTAGGTGTAGGTGTAAAATTATATACATCTAGTCATTATGGGAGTCTATGAAAGACCTCACAAAGATAGACGTGAGACGATAGAGATGTGTGTGTGTGTGTGTGTGTTGGCACCCGTGTCTGTAGTCCCAGTGTAGTTTTCTGTCTCCACAAAGCCGATAGCGTTTAAGAGGTCCAGATAATGAATGCGTGAGGATTGTTTGTCGTAGTGAACACAGCACAATGCACACAGTGCACCATAATGAAATATGACCTCTGCATTTCACCCGTCCGGTGAGCTGCACTTGGGAACAGTAATTCTGTCTATGGGTAATTTCAGGGTAATTTCTCACCGGTGGGTATTCTGAACCACCAAAACATTACTTCCAGTTTGACTGTTACCCTACCAACTGCCCCAAATCACTCCTCAATATTAATTCAGTAATGAATATAGAGGATTTTTAATCATTTCTGCCCTTTCTGTCATTGATTGTTTTGCTTTTCGTATTGCACATTGTAATTTCATTTTTCTGAATCTGACTAGTAACGAAGTTTATTGCTGGCACGTCACATACAAGAATTTGCTTTGCGGGTTTGTGTACATATTTTACAAATATGTTTTTTATGTAATAAGATTCAAGGTTCAATATTCTTTATTTGTCACATTCATAGTTATAATAAGTACAACATGTAGACTGTACAAATCAAAATATAGAATTAGAAATGAATAATCTTATGTTAAACTAAAATAGAGTGGTAAATATATATACAAAAATGGAAAAACATAGAATAAAATGTTCTAAAAGTTTTATACTAGACAGTGACTGTACTGGTGCAAATTGTGTATATGAAGTGCAATGTGCCTGTTGCTGAATGAACAGAATGAGAAGAGTCTTGATATGAATGAGCCGGATGTAGAGAAAGTGTGCAATGTTGAGAACGTGTATACCTTTAGCTACATATACAGCACATACACAGCACTGACACACAAACGCTTTACTGACTTTATGGAAGCAAAACATGAAAAAGGAGAGATGACTCAAGACTTTTGTACAGTAACATATGTCAGTTTTCACTGTGTGTATACTTTAAATAGTTTAACTTATTCATTTTGCATTCTGATCTGCAGCCTTCCAACAGACAAAAGCAGAAAATGCAAATGTCCTGAGGACACTCTGTTTGGCAGACAACGGGGCACCAGCAGCACCGAATACACAATCATCCGCACACTTATCTAAAAGTGAGTGTTTCTGCTGAGTATGTTGCGCTTTGACATCAGTAAAACAAGCTCAACGCAGCATCCATCACTCTGCCATAAAAGCTCTCATTCATATAAAAACACAACGCCACGAGCCGCGGATAAACTGAGCAAAATATCTTCTGAAACCGGAAAAACTGCCCAGCGTTTTAGGATTTGCTGCTCAAGAAAGATTAAATAAGTGTCTTCTAGCTAAGACATTAACATGGTGCCACTGTGAAACGGGTGTTAATGTCAAATCTAATATTGGCCAAAAAGCTGGATCCTTTCACTCCTAAAATCTCTCTGATACATTGCTCCATGTGTATAATCACTATCACCTGCAGATAAGTACAGTCAAACCGCAACATTTCAAATATTTTACTCTAAAGCTAAAACAACAAACGTAAAAATCATAAATGAATGCAGACATCAATGAGTAGTGAAATTATTTTGTGTGCATGTTAGAAGCCTGACAGACTAAAGTCGGTAGGGTGAAGAGTTTTCATGTGACCAATGCTCAAAACTCCAAGACTAATTCTGATTACAAACCCATGTATAAAACTGTTTTAAAGGACAACTTGACTTGCTAATGTGATGTGCCACAAAGTCTGTCTGATATTCCTGTCCTGATGGATTTGTATGGATTATTATGTCATATGATGACATTCTCAAAACACATGATAGTCTCTATTAATAATATTAGAAGCCATTGCAATGCATCGATTCTAAATGTAAAGGCACGGGGCGTAGAAATGTTTTGAGCTGCCTATGTTCTGTTAATAGGCTATAATAAAATAGAAATTAATTCTTTTAAAAAAAAATCTTTTATTCATATTTATGTACTGAAGACCAAATAGATTAACATAGTGTGGGGGCCCTAGATCAGGTCTCTTGGATAATCTGGACTTGCTGGAAGACACATCTCATTCAGACCTTTCATCCAGTAATGTTTCATACTCAGATGAAGTTTGATCTTTTGCTTTTTATAAAGTGGAAACAAAAATGAAATTTAAGAAAAACACTTATTAATGGTACTTATACATGACTACAGGCTTTTCACTCGTTTTGGGCACCTTTCTGCAATGTGAAGTAAGTGGAAAGTGGAAGTGTAGCACCCACGCTAAGCAGACTAAGTAGTGAAGCTACACCTTATGAAGACAGTAGGTCCCAGAGTTGTTGTGGGCCAACCAAAAACCCAAGGCAGTTCTCATCAGACAAAAAGTCACGAGTTCAGGTAGGTCCGTCTCCATTCACTGGCTGAACTTTATAGACAGGCAAGTCTCCCATCCCAGCTCCGTCGGTCTGGATGTTTTTATGTTCTCTGGGAGTGGCCCCGCTCTGGCTGAGCCTTCCTCCTGACACATCGCCCACCGGTTTTGACTTTCTGCTCCACATCAAAGGATGTTTTGAAATAATAAAAATGTGAGTGCATCTAAGTCAAGCCCGTCACTTCCTATGTGCCCCATGTCATCATGAAGACACTTGAGCACACAAGACCTACTATCTAGTAGGTCCTAGAGTTGTTGTACAACCAAAACCCAAGGCGTTTTATGCAAAACAGTGTGAAATGTAGGTGAGTATAAATAATGAAATACAACAAGTAAAACAGAACAGTTTACCCTCCAGTTAGAAATAAAGAAATGCACCCAATATGGGAATTTAGTGCAGCAATATCAGTGGAAAAGCTAAATGGTGAAAGTCTCTGGTGTATGTGCCTGCAAGTGTCCAAGTCCTTTCCTGTGTGAAAAATAAGCTTATCTCTCGTCAAGATTTGAAGCTCAGGTGGATGCTGAAGAAACTACACGACAGCTGGGCAGGCTGCCATAGGCTTGGTGTTCTCTCATGACAGAATTCCTCTGTTGGCAGTATTAGAGTAACGATTATAAAAGCAACGAAAGTTACAGTAACGATTACTTTTTGCTGTAACGAGTAAATGTAAGGCACTACCTATTCATTTTCACTAATACTCTTACTCGTACATGTTCAGTAACGCGTGCGTTACAAAGCCCTTTGAACCAAAAATTTTAACCAAAATTTTGTTTGAGTTCTTTGAGTTCTTACTTGAGTTCGTCAGATAAAGACAAAAGAATGTTTAGTCAAGAGCAATCTTGGCCCAAACCCCAAAGAACTATCAACGCTTAGAAATAGCACTCAGTGTTTGAAAAAACACCTCAAGCATTGTTAATATGACTTATGTTGAGAATCTCTTGAATTCAAAGAGAATAAAGGAATGCGACAATCAAGAAAATGCATCTTTTCTTGTCGTTACATTAATGTGATATAGTTTTGTTTTTGTTTAATGACCTAACGTTTAGACTTCATATTTATTCCACCTCTATTATGATGTTATTCAGATTCTAGTCATCAAAAAGAAAACAAACAAACAAACAAACAAAAAACACCAAACAAATTCTAGTTATTTTTTTTCATTTTACAAGTTAATGTTTTGAATTCGTTCCCAAGCCCTCAGTTATATTAATCATATTGTTTGTAGCCCACAGCAAGAGATTCAAGAGATTCAAGATTCTTTATTTGTCACGTGCAAGTTATACAGGTACAACAAGCAGTGAAATGTATCCTGATCCGCTTTTTAACTGTGCAATAGACAAGGAAGATAGAGACGCAATACAAACTTACAAACATAAATACTAACTTAAATACGGAGGCTGAGGTAACAGGACAAAAATAAAACTATATATTATACAATAAGGGAAATATAGTTACATGTGCAAATCCTGAGAATGTCTTATCCATCCATCCATTTGCTACCATTGTTCTGAAGTCGGGTCAGTGGGGGCAGTAACCCAAGCAGGGAAACCTGTATTCTACCTCTCAATTCGCCACTTTCAAGTTCAGCTCTTCTGGGGGAATCCTGGCGTTCCCAGGCCAGCCGAGTTACACCCTCCAGCGTGTCCTGGCCCTCCCCCGGGGCCTCCTCCCAGTGGACATGCCCGAACACCTCCCCAGGCGCCCAGGAGGCATCCTAACCAGATGCCCGGAAAGCCACTCATCTGGCTCTCTCGATATGAGGAGCAGCGTTTATTCGAAGTCCTCGAATGGCTGAACTTCTCACCCCATTCTAAGGGAGAGCCCAGCCACCCCTACGGAGGAAACCTTATTTCGCCGTTTGTATCCGCGATCTCGTTCTTTCGGTCACTACCCACAACTCATGACCATAGGTGAGGGTAGAACGTAGATCGACTGGTAAATTGAGAGCTTTGCCTTCTGGCTCAGCTCCTTCTTCACCATGACAGGCCGCAGCGCTCACTGCTGACGCCAAGACCGATCCGGGCTGTTTCCATCTCCCCGCCTCCCGAGAGAGCACTCCACCCTTTTCCGCTGAGAACCATGGCTCGATTTGGAGGTGCTGATCTTCATCCCAACCACTTCACACTCAAGGCGAACTGCTCCAGTGAGAGCTGGAGGTCTCGATCTGATGAAGCTAACAGGGACCACATCATCTGCAAAAGCAGAGACCTGACCGGAGGTCACCAAACCGACACCTCAACGCTCTGGCTGCTTCTAGAAATTCTATCCAAAAGTTATGAACAGAATCGGTGACAAGGGCAGCCCCATGAGCCCAACCTCACTGAGAACGAAGTTCGACTTATTGCCGCCTAATGCGGACTAAATTCTGACACTAATCGTACAGGGACCGCACAAGCCTTTTGCGGGTATGCCCGGCACTCGCACTCCTGGAGCACTTCACAGAACTCCCCGAGGCCACTTGCCTAATGCCTTCTCCAGATCCACAAAACACATGTAGACTGGTTGGGCAAACTCCCATGCACCTCCCAGGACCCTGCTGAGAGTGTAGAGCTGGTCCACTGGGTTCCACTTGCCAGGACGAAAACCACATTGCTCCTCCTGAATCCTAGGCTCTATTAATCCGGGCGGACCTCCAGACCCCTGAATAGACCTTACTAGGAGGCTGAGGAGTGTTATCCCCTATAGTTGAACACACCCCTCCGGTCCCTTTTCTAAAGAGGGGACCACTTAGTCTGCTAATCCAGAGGCACTGCCCCCATGTCCATGCGAGCTGCAGATGCGTGGCTGGCCAAGACAGCCTCTACAACATCCAGAGCCTTAAGAAACTCCGGGCGACCTCATCCACCCCGCCCGCCCACTGAGGGGAGTTTCTTTAACCACCTCAGCTAATTCTTGCCCCAGAGACAGGGAGAATCACCAAGTCTCAGGCTCTTGCTTCCACACTGGAAGGCATGTCGGTAGGATTGAGGAGGAATGAGAATGCAAACATTAAAATGTGCTAGGGCAGGACAGGTGCAAAGAGATGTTTTTTTTTTTAAGTGCCAAGTGCAGCTGCAGCATTGTACATAGCAGAGTAGAACATGTGACAATGAAGTGGCAACCAGTATAAGTTATCGTAGCAATATGAGGTATGTATTATCAGCATATAACATACAGCATGTGATGATTTACAGCATAGTTGTCGTAACAACGATATGAGGTATGTAATAGCAGCATGTAATAACATGGACATTTACAGTATAGTTATGGTAACAATACGATATCAGTTATGTAATAGCAGCATGTAATAGCATGGACATTTACAGTATAAGTTATTGTAACAGCGAGGCATGTATTAGCAGCATATACAACATGGACATTTAAGGTATAGTTATCGTAACAATGATATGAGGTACAGCAGTAATAACATGGACATTTACAGTATAGTTATGGTAACAATACGATATCAGTTATGTAATAATAGCAGCATGTAATAACATGCATACTATTAACGAAGATGAAAAAGCTCTGTTTCTGGTGAGATGAGTCTTTATAACCCTGATTGCCCTGGTCCTACATCTCTTGGGAGTAAATAATTTGGGAGTAAAATAGCACATAATCATTGTGCTACAAAACATCACCTTTACTCATGTAATGATCTGCAATATTTTTCATATTAGAATGTTATATCTTCACGTTATTTGGTGAAAGTAACTGAAAAGTTATGAGAAGTCATGTAACGATTAGCAATTTGAAACAGTAATATTGTAAGGTAAAGGGATTACACGGAATACAGTAACAAGTAATGTACAGTGTATTACACTTTGCAAGTAACTTGCACAACACTGTCTGTTGATAACAGCAGCTGAACCGGCAAGTTCAGGAAATTCAAGAGATACACAGGAACAAAGCGCTGTATGTAGCTAATTGTTTCTACGTGGGTTAAGAATTAGGACACGAGAAACCAGCATGGACTCAAGGCTTTGGGGCAGTTGGTAGCGTCAGGGTTAGCACTATAACCAAAGAGTTGCTGATTCCTGGACCTGTATACCACTGAGGTACTCAATAAGCAAGGTACTGTCCTGTAATTATTTGATCTTGCCACATTGTCGCTTTTGGAGAAAAATATTTAAAACCACTAACTTCCGTCAGATTCTGCAAATTGTTCACACACCAGTTTTTGGAATTCAGCTCTTACAAAGTGTTCCATCTAAGGCTCTTTACTTCTTCTTTTTTATTTTTATTTTATGTCGAATTAATGTTTTCTCAGACACAGCAACATACACGGCAGCAAATGCACATCTAGATAATGAGGTCTGTGATTACAACAGTAAATCTGTAGAATAAATGAACGCACCAACACACTCCGTGAACTGCACTGCCAGGTTTTTGTGACATCTAGTGGTAATCAGTACATACATGTACATGTAAGTTATTTTAAATTATTAGCATTATTAAAATATTCATTCATTCATTCATTCATTCATTCATTATCTGAACCTCTTAATCCCAACTGGGGTCGTGAGGGGCCGGAGCCTATCCCAGGAACTTACAGGCGCAAGATGGAGAACAACACACCGCAGGGCACACACACTCATCACACAATCACACACACACTCATTCACACAAATCACACACACACTCACTTCCACACAGCGGCTCCACGTCGCACCCCGGGTTCAACCCGGACCTTACCACTGGCTCTAATTGTGTGCCGCCCCATTATTAAATATTGATATTAAAATGAGTGTATCACTGCTGTATATTAGCAATATTACAGCGTTATCTGGACACTTTGTATAGTAGACACTAGGTAAACTTACTATATATTTTTCTCTCTCCTTTTTAAACAGTGTGCAGTCATGGAATATTCTGGTAATTTCACTCATTTTTACACTGTAGTAAGTGATATTATAAACCTAAACATGAAGCAATTTACTTGAATATCCAATGTCTGTAAAAATGATTTCCTTTCCATTCAAAATCATTTTTAATTTCTAATAGAAATGATTACAAAGCTAAATAATAATTTGGCTGAATGTTTATTAATGAGTCCGAACAGAGCTGAGATACAGCCTTACTGCTTGTGGGATAAAGGTCAGCACTGAAATGGGCATGTTTCTACTCATCGTACTAAACTCATGCCAGATGGTGACGATCTAGAACAAGATTCAAAAGTTTCACACTCAATCTGAGGAACTTTCAGCAAGTTAATAATTAAATAGAGTCAAGCTGAAGCTGACACAAATCAAATTTTGAACAACATTTACTCCACTAACTCTCGTATTGCCAATCTCACACACTCTGATGCATTTTGTGGCTATTTGTGAATCAAATATCTTTATTTCTCATAACATGGAAAACATAAATTATTTATCATGCAAATAAAAATAACTTCTCATTGTAAACTAAATCTCTAATACTCGTTATACCCAAACCATCACAAACGGTCAACTAACCAAACAAGCAGGTATCACTTAAAAACGGAACTTATGCTGCAGAAGTGATGGTTTCTGATCATATAAAGCTCTTCTGTGTGCAGAACTGCTGTATACGACACTGCAGATGTACTGTAACCCGCTGTGTAAAGTATCTGAGGAAATAACAGAATAAAGAGTAACAAAGAACAAACTTCAAATAATACAAATTGAACAAGTTAAGTGTGCTTGAGTTTTGCGTAAACTGAGGTGAGTTTGAAGTGCTAAAATGAAGAATGCAGAACCAAGTGCTGTCAAAACATTTCCAAGTAAAACAGATCATGCTTCAGGATAATGGAATAAATACATCAGTGTATAAATCAACCAAGACACTCATTAATTCATGAATAATGAATATTTCAATAAATAATAATGAACCCATACGTATTACTCACAACACAACTTGATATAAAACCATAAAGCCAGAGTTAAACTGGAGAACACAACACTGTTACCCTGTTTTTACCACTTTACCCACTGGATATAAAATCACTGTCAAGGGAAAAAAGACGAGTGAGAAAAGGAGAAAATTCTACTAAAAACCATCACTATCAAAATTCATATCCAAAACGAGCCTCAGCATGAAGATTAGTGCACATATTGAAGAGATGCTCCACTTTACCCACAGTAACATACACGTCAGTATTCGGCTGGGCGTCGCTTTACCGTCTAGATGCAGAGATGTGTTGACTTTGTGACTGTGTGTGTGTGTTAGAGTGTGTGTGTGTGTGTTAGAGTGTGTGTGTGTTA
>JAVGVS010002935.1:0-10378 GCA_032718565.1 Distichodus sexfasciatus
TGTATCTTCTCTGATATCTGTCCCTGATAGCAATTACTGCTTTTTTGGCTGCAGGGAGGAGAATAATGAGAGCACTGAAGTCTATTATCACACACACTCACACACATTCACACACTCATGCTCACACACACTCACACACATTCACACACTCATGCTCACACACACACATACACACTCATACACACCCACTCACACATACCCATACACACACACTGGGATAGAGACATACACTCACCGACTAACACACTCACACACACACACACTCATACCCACACACACACTGGGATACAGACATACACTCACTGACTAACACTTACACTCACACATGATCACACTCACTCACACACACGCACGCACGCACAGTCTTGTATCACTATCTTTGTGAGGTCTTCCCATAGACTCCCATAATGACTAAGGTACATAATTTTACACCTACACCTAATCCTAATCCTAACCTTAACCTCAGTAACCAGAAGCACATCTTTTACCTCTTTTAGTTTCTCAAATAAAACAAGCACATTTTCTATAAAGTCATTTCTCCTCAAGGGGACCTCTCAAATGTCCCCACAAATCCCCCCAAAAAACAGATAAAAGTGATTTTAGGGGACAAAAGCTCTCCACAATGCAATAAATACATGAACACACACACACACACACACACACACACACACACCTCTTATTGTAGACTCCATGCATGTAGGTCCCCATTCGTGGTAAATGATGAACCTCAGTCTCTCTCTTCCTCTAATCATCACATTCTTCTTTACACACCATCCAAATTCTCTCTTCTCTTCTCTCTCTCTCTCTTTCTTCTCTCTCTTTCCTGTCTTTCGTCTCTCTCCAACAAACTAATAACTTCTTTCCCATCCCTCCCTCTCTCTCTCACTTGGCCATCTTCCAAAGCCCTGTGTGTGTGTGTGTGTGTGCGTGACATTATAGCGTGCCTCATTGCTCTTCATCCTTCTGCGCTCCTCTTTCTCTCTGCCTTTCATCTGTCCCCTTTCCACCACCCTTCTTTCCAAATCGCTCCGTCTCTGCGCTGAGTGACGTTGCCTGTAGCGACTGGGCTCCCCTCATCTGTACTCACAACTCACAGCGCCGGCTTTATATTGGAAAGTGCCGGACTTTAAGAAAAAACAGAAAAGAAAAATCAATCATCTTAATTTTCTGACGCATTGAAGTGAGCTGATGCAATCTGCTGCATGCAGCTCGGCTCGGCTCGGCCCGGCACGTTTTCTTCTTCTTCTTGCTCCCCTCTTTTTGGATGCACATCTGTTAAACGCACCGCTATTGCCCAAAAACACAACGGCCGGGGAATTTAAAACAGGAGCTCAACACAGCATGGTGAGGGTTCCAATTCAGGTCAGGTTTGTACTGGGGGTGTAACAATACGTCGAGCTACGTCAATATACAGATTCATCGATTTCTATTCGTTTCTTATTTTTCATGTTCTTTTCCAAATTTGTTTTAAAGAATGCTAGCATTTTAATAATATAACATTTAACTACTGTGTCATTATGTGACTGTGGTGACAAGTTTCATATCGTTATTCGATTTTTATTCCACACTTTTTCTGACTGCTACTCCTCCGACAGTTTTAGAATTAGAATTTTTGTTCCATATCTAAAACGTGTGGCCTATAGTGGTGTAGTTTGCTTGTATTCACACTTTTTGATGTACACACTCGTTCACGAGTTTGGTCCACTTTTTCATCCTTTATTTCCCCATACCATCATCCCCTTTACTGCGCGGCCGTCTATCGTTGCAAAGACGCCGAATGTGACAAAATCCGAGCGTCCATGAGCCTCTTCGCGTTTCTGTAACCCTCACGACCCGCACTCATCTTTTACATCCTTTTATTCAGTCATTCTATTCTATTTTTCCCACAGGAACCAATTTGTTTTTTTCCCATTAAGGATACATGGGATTTGAGACTCGAAAGCTTCCTTTCGTCTGTTTTCACACGTGCACACGACCGTCTACAACGTCACTGAGAAGTCAACCAATGAGCACGGAGAACTGAAGCATCTGAACATTTCAAGTGATGTTCATGTTATTTGTTAAGTTTTATTGGCACAAGATGCTTATGAAAGTGAGTGAAAGTGAGTGATTATTTGTCATTGTGAACACACCACAGCACAGCACACAGTGCACCACATCCAGATGTCACCTCTGCATTTAACCCATCTGTGAAGGAGCAGTGGGCAGCTATCAAGGGCAGTGCTTGCTCATGAGTACCTCAGTGGTAACTTTACCGGCCCTGGATTCAAACCTGCGACTTTCTGATCACGGGGGGAACATCCGTTACGCAACCAGCTGCCCCTTTAAACACAAATATATGTAAATATAGGCAGTGGTTAGCACTCCCGCCTCAAAACGAGAAGGCCCTGGGTTCGAGGGTTGTTCCCCGCCCTGCGCCTGTAATTCCCTGGATAGGTTCCGTTCCCCCTGTGAGCCCAGTTGGAATTAAGCGGTTCAGAGAATGAATGAATGAATGAATATGTAAATCTAACTTTTATTTTCAAGAAAAAACTATTTTAGCGTTAACATTGTGCTAAATTCTATAAATGTAAAATGTAATGTAAATGAGTGGCAAAGCAAAAATCAAACGCATGCTCAGTAACACCGGTCTTCTTCCAGCAGTAGAGAACCTGCTATTTCCCCCGTCGCCCCAAACTCGTCCTTCACCTTCCTGCCTTTCTTTCTCTTTGGCCTTAAAGCCTTGCGTTTGTTCCTCCGAGATTTCTCTTTACTTAAATCAAGCCGTCGTGCGCCGTGACACCCCTGAATTCCAGCGCTGGAAGGGCATGGAAGGTTCGTCACGGGTTAGTGGCCAGGTGAAGTTGCCCTGAAGTGTCCCATCGATTTCTAACCACCCCACCCCACCTCCAACGAAACCCTGGTGGCAAAAAAAATCTATCCACGCCAACATCAAATAGCTCTCAAACTCTTTTCTCTCTCTCTCTCTCTTGCTGTTGGGGGCGGTCGAAGGCCCCCGAAGTGATTTTCGGCACCTTTTCGGGTCGGAGCCGTGGCCTTTTTGTGTCGTCCCTGTGCCGAGAAGACGTGTGTGTGTGTGTGTGTGTGACTTGAGAAGGGTGTGACAGTCGAGCCAGCGAGGTGCTAAAAGCTCTTAATAACAACACCGGCCATGTCAACACTCCTAGCAACTCGCGAGGGGAGAGTGACCTTTAGTCGGAGCAGGACCGATTCACATCGCTGCACAGAGAGCCGACGTGACGCAGGAAAAGCGCTTGAATCCGGTGCTCAAACCTCTGTATGAACAGACGCTGCAGAACGAGTCCACAGGATGCAGCAGGTTTTTGAGAAGCACCCGGGGAGCAGTGCTTGGGGACGGTACCCTGCCCATGAGTACCCCAGTGGTACCTTTACCACTCCTGGATTCAAACCTGTGACCTTCTGATCGATCACAGGGTGAACAACCTAGTACCTCAATACCTCAGTGGTAACTTTACCGGTTCTGGACTTGAAACGCTGACCCTCCAACTGTCTAGAGGGTCAACATTTCATTGTGGAGCACTGTGTGCTGTGTTCACAGTGACAAATAGTTATCGGGGCAGTTGGTAGCATATCGGTTAGGGCATTTGCACCACGATCGTAAGGTCCAGTAAAGGTACAACTGAGGTTTTCATGAGGAAGGTACTGTCCCCAAGCACTGCTCCCCGGGCGGTACTCTTGTTAGCTGTCCACTGCTCCTTCACGGATGGGTCAACTACAGAGGTTGTGGTGCAGTGTGTGCTGTGCTGTGGTGTGTTCACAACCACAAATAATCACTCACTTTCACTTGAAATTCACTTAAAAATTTTCTTTCCTAGAGTGGGATGTATTGGATTTTACTCCTCTCCATCGCCAAGACATTTTCCTTTCTTTCATATTGTAATTTGTCCCAACACACACACTTCCTCGCCGTCACCCCGCGTCTGTCTGGGTAAGACTCCCATTAACACCTAACATGCTAAACAGAGCCACTTCAACACACCTGTCAGCGGGAAGGAGAAAGGAGAACGGAGGGGGAAAAATACGCCACAAACGCGACGTGACACTACAAACGAGGAGGAGGAGGAGGACTTAAAAGAAAGCACTCTAGACAGGGCACTATTATCAGGAGGTGGTGCGATGACGAGGCTCGACAGCAGATCAGCTGGATGCTGATTTAAATTCAACGTTATTTTTCTGCTGCCGCGTTCATTAAAACCGAGGGAGAGCAAAAAAAGCAGGGTCTAGAACCTCGACACACGCCAAAGTTCAGGTAGAAAAAGAGCGAGAGAGAGAGGGAGAGGCTAATAAATAAACATAACCTCACTGAATAAATATTAACTTATATATTATTTAGAGTCTGTCTGGCGTGGAGGAAGTCTCTCGTGATCTTATTTCATTTTTGGGAATGAGATAAACAATAGACAGGGTTTATTTTATTTTATTTTATTTTTGAGCCTAATGTGACTGATTATTATATTGGTGGGAAAAGGGATTGTGCTGCATGAGGCAATGTGGCAACAAAATGTGAAATTGTAAAATTTTCATACAAGAAGTTTGAAGAGTTATATCTGGCGATTGTTTTAGAATCTGCAGTTTTGGTAATCAAACAAAATCTGTTGTTTTTTATCTGTTGTGTTTACACGTATGAGGATATTTTTATGAATGCATATTTTTTTATGCGCATGTCGCCTGCTATTCACTGACGGAAAGAAACATGATGCAGACAAGTGGTAAACATTCGAGTTTGAAATCATTTTGTGTTCTAGCGTGTACAGAGATTTCTTAAAACCGAATGTCATGTAAATGCAATTTTAAAAATTAACATAAAAAATGTGTTTATAAAAATATCCGCATACGTGCAAACAGGTCCTTAATTACGAGAGGCACAGCTGAATTCTTAAATCCCATGTTGGATCCAGCGTTTTAAATTGTAAAGCTTTTAGCGTTTTAAACAGTCCATTTGTGGATTTGATGGAAAGTTTGGCAGCCAAAACAGACTTCGGTTCTAATCTGATTAATTAGCTTCTCTTTTGGTTAGAAATGGTTTGTTAGTCGTTGGGTTTTTATGTTAATGGCTGTTCATCAGTGGCAGACTTGGGTTCTATTATTTGGGCTCACACAAATGTGGTGTTCAGTATAAAGGAAGCCAATTTCGTTTGTCGTAAGAGTGTGTTTCGGGTTTAGTGCAGCAGCACCAAAATCAACACTCCATCTCTACAAAAAGATCGATATTGATTGATAGTCTTCCCACGAGCGTGACTACATGAACTTATGAATAATTACCGTATAACTGGGGATCAACATGCATTACCCCTGGGGCAGTTGGAAGCGTAACGGTTGGCTGTTTGCTCCGTGATCAGAAGATTGCAGGTTCAAATCCCAGACTGGTAAAGGTACCACTGAGGTACGCATGAGTAAGGTACCATTCCCAAGCTGCCCATATTAGCTGCCCACTGCTCCTTCACAGATGGGTCAAATTTAGAGGTCACATTTTGTTGTGATGCATTGTGTGCTGTGCTGTGGTGCGTTCACAATGACAAATAATCACTCACTTTCACCATGATGTTTACCGTTTTCAAGTTGGACTTATTACTTATGGTTATTGGTGGTCTTTGTGATGACTTCGTGGTTATTGTTGTCGCTTCACAGCGATAAACTCCTGGGTTCGATCACCGGGTCGCCCGTGAAGCCTTTCTGTGTGGAGTTTGTGTGCCCCTTAAGGTGTGATTGTCAGCGTGTGTAACCTGTGGTGCGTTGGTTCCCGCTCGTAGTCCCAAGAAAGGCCCTGATATAGATTAAGTGGTCTAGATAATAAATAATGAATGATTCATTTTCGCCAGTTCAAGCCCTGGACTAGTAAAGGTACCACTGAGGTACTCATGAGTAAGGTACCGTCCCCAGGTGCTGCTCATGTCAGCTGCCCTCTGCTCCTTCACGGATGGGTCAAACGCAGAGGTCACATTTGTTTGTAGTGCACTGTGTGCTGTGCTGTGTTCACAGTGACAAATAATGTTAATAAAATTTAACACGGCACGATACAACTTTTTTATGTCCGGTACGATACCAATATTGTAAATTTAGATATCTGCTGATACGATACAAATCCGATACAAGTATTTTTAAACAGAAAACAGAAAATAATGCCTTAAAAAATGTCTGAGTACACAACTGAGATTATTCTGCTCTGCTGAAAGAAATACTTGACTTAAACACTGGTTTCCTACTAAAACAATGTTAATTACGCACCCATATGTATATGCAAAATTATATATTACTAAAATAACATCTCAAAAATGATTCCTTTAAACAAAGTTGTGAAATTTAGTGACGCTCCCTAATCCTGCGGCGCTAAAACCATCAGGAACACAGAGATTGTGAGCGAGAGCTGGTATTGTTAAGGAAATTAGACAGTGTAATGGTGTGATTTGATTTTGGGGTTGTAGTGTGTTGCGTTGCTTGTTCTGCTCATTGTCATATCAATATGTAGGTATTAGCGTGAATGTCGCACAATAAACCAGCTTTACCGCAGTAACGCTTCCCATGCAGAACCAATTGACCGTGTGTGCATTTACAGATCGGCTCCATAGATGCATAGATTTGTGTCAGGCATCTGGTTAGGACATCGCAGAAAGCCAGACGTTCACAATCTGCCAGCAGCCGGGTTAGGCGGCAGTCAGACTGTTACACGATTCGGACAGGGATCTGGTTAGGATATCAACCGAATGCCAAACACTCACAGTCTGCCAGTGATCTGGTTAGGATATAACAGACTGCTACACGTTAGCCCGTGTAGCGTGGTGGTTAACCCAAACGCGGCTGAGAGCGCGAGTAGGCAGGATCTCCACGCGAGTTGATTTAAGAACTCTCTTACACAAAGAGCAAGGATTCCCACAAGAACCCACGTTCTAACAGACACACACACTATCAGGGAGATTAACCAAATAACTGGAGTACTCACAGTTGAAGCCGAGCAGAGTTGGAAGGTGGACTCAATGACAGAGTAATGCGCCGCAAGAAAATGGCTCCTTTTATACTTCCTGAACAGCGCCCGACCACTCCCGGGTCCTAGTGCCAGTTGTGTTAGGCAGTGTGCATGACAATTTGAGTCGTTATCGGACAGATATCTGATCCATGTATCAGATCGGTGCCATCATTAAAAAAATAATAATTTAAATTAGTATATACATGTGACCCTCCACGGTAAAATCAGTCGATTGTTGCAAAAGGCATAAATCAACCTTCAAAACGATACCTATATTGAATGAATCGGACGACATATGACTGAGATATCAACATTCAAAGGAGTCGGGTTTCTCCTGTCACGCCAAGTGAGAAACGGAGAAATGTGCCTTTGAAGTTGACTATCGACGTAGCACTCACAGACGCTCGGTGCGGTCGCGGCTACGTTTGCATTTACGGTAGCCTACGCTGCATTGACAGCCACACGGATAGCCTACCTGCGTTAGGTTAACTGAACTCGGGAGACGAAGATGGATTCCGGAGAAATATCTTCACGCTAGTCAACCAGTGGATTTAGCGTAAATATTGAAGTAGAGCGGTCAAAACAGAAACTTTTAACATTCTGCTGGAATTGAATTCCTCACCTCAAGAAAGTCACGTTTTTAGGATGGAAAGGGTACGTTTTTCAGCGAAATTTATTCACAACAGTACAGTATAGACCTTCCACTGTTTCAAAACACTAACAACAAAAAATCCAAAATTTTACCCCACGCAACATAAACGGTCGTTTTTCTCGGAAACCTCCATTGTGACAAGCGACTGGTTTTGCCGTGGAGGGTCACATATATATACATACTGTATGTAAGCTAGAGGTAGAAAACGAAAAGTGCAATTTTAGTTACATGAGGTATACATGATATGTCATGTAACAAATATTTAAGTGTAAGTAAATTTGTGGGTTAAAAATGACAAGTCCCTGTTTGGTAAAAAAATTAAGAAAAAAATCAAGAGCGGAATAGTTATGGGTCTAGAGTTATTTTGGCTTATTGACGTCCTCAAATGTATGGTGAATCAACTTGAAGTGTGTGTGTGTGTTTGTGTACCATGTTTTTATGCATTGTGGGGACCTTTTTGGTCTATTTTGTCCCCTAAAATCACTTTCATTGGTTTTTTATGGCTTTCTGTGTACATTTGAGAGGTCCCCATGAGGAGAAATGACAATAGAAAATGTACATGATTTATTTGAGAAACTAAAAGAGGTAAAATATGTGCTTTTACTTACTGAAGTTAAGGTTAGGATTAGGATTAAGATAAAGATAGTTGTACAAGTTTGTGTGTGTGTGTGTGTGTGTATCGAAGTGAGAGGGAGCTGATGTCGAAGTTTTATTTGCTCCAGTGCCAGACAACCTCAGCTTTAATCACCCACTGGGCCGTCAGATGGGGTTGAGGATCACAGGGTCTTGAACCCAACAAAGCTGTATTTGAAGTGTCTGTCTCAGCGCTCGGTTGCCTTTGTGTCTGTTCGAGGCAGCCTCAAGGAGGAGTTATAGTATGCATTAATAACATCAATAAATAAATAATAAATCCCCCAAAATAACACACATCTTGGTGGCAAAAGTGTCATTTTTCAGGCGTATTGCCCCACTCCAGTTGCACCTTTTTATTTAGAAAAGACGAGCGACGTGTGAGGCAGCAACTGTCTGTCCAGAGTTGGTTAATCAAATCGGGGAAGCATCGATCCGGTGCATAATTCAGACGCAGTCGTAGTCGATGTCTGTCTGGGATCGTCAGACAGGATTTGTATTAGAAATAGGCGGTGCCAGAGGAAATAAAACGTGTTTGGTGGCTACAAGCCCTTAATGTGAAAAATTAAAGCACGAATGATATGTGGATTAAGTATTTTTCATTTATACACAAAATGAGAAGTTGGGAAATGTCACCTCATTTTTTCATTTAGATTTTGGCAAACCAGCTGTGATTCCCAGTAAGAGGATTTACAGGTGATATCTCAATTTGAATCAGCTCATTTTCCATTCGAGCGCAAACCAGAAAAAATCATAAGGGATTCTAGTTGTTGGTTTTAATATGAAAAACAAATAAACGGTGCATGGATTGAGAATCCTCAGTGTGGAACACCCACAATTAAAACTCCTTGAAAACTGAGGTCCGTCGTCCCGATTTGAGAGAGTTGAAACTTTCTTCTTTATGAATCGGCCAGATTTAATAAGCTTAACGCCACTGAAGAAAGCAATGATCCTGACTTGAAAGTGGCCTCGGTAAGAGGCTTTGCAGGTGATATCTCCATTCCAATCAGGCATTTAGTGCAGTCTTTCATCCCGACTCGGCCAGGACCAGGTGCAGCGGCGAAATAAATGGAGAGATTTAGTCAGCCGCACCTGCCATTTCAACCTAAACCCCCCTCTGATTATGTCCATTACCCAAGCCAGTGGGCCGAGCCGCCCCCCGCACCTCATAAACCCCCCACCCCTGCTGGCCCACCTCCACTCATCGCCAGTCTCCGTCTCGGCACTACCGCCGCCCTAATCTGTCGCTGCGGACGAGGGGAAGCGCCCCCCCCGACGACGAGGGCCCCAACATCCGCTTTGATGTCTAGTGACAGAGAACAAATGTGTGCTCCCCGCTCACGGCTGAGTCTTGATTCTTCAGCCCTCCAGCTTTATTTCCAGTCCTCCCTGCTGTGAAGTGTCAGAGGGGGAACGAGGGGGAAAAAACTCAACAAACACTAACAACCAGAGACGGGCCTCGATAAGAATCTGTGTATCATTCGATAATTTTATTGTATTTAAATTTTTTAAATCCCAAAAATCATGTTTAAATACTTGTTCTCAAAACCCAAATGAAACCTATTTTGCACTCAAATGGGGCAGTTGGTAGCATAATGGTTTGGGGGTTCGCCAGTGATCTGAAAAAGAGAGAGAGAGAGAGAGAGAGAGAGGGAGAGGGAGAGAGCAAGAGATAGATAGATAGATAGATAGATAGACAGATAGATAGATAGACACAAAGAGAGAGAGAGAGAGAGAGAGAGAGAGAAAGAGGAGAGAGATAGAGAGAGACATAGATGGAGAGAGAGAGATAGATAGATAGATAGATAGATAGATAGATAGATAGATAGATAGATAGATAGATAGATAGATAGATAGATAGATAGATAGATAGATAGACAAAGAGATAGATAGATAGATAGATAGATAGATAGATAGATAGATAGATAGATAGATAGATAGATAGATAAAGACAGAGAGAGAGAAAGACAGAGATAGATAGAGAGAGAGAAAGAGAGAGATAGATAGATAGATAGATAGATAGATAGATAGATAGATAGACAGACAGACAGACAGACAGACAGACTGATAGATAGATAGATAGATAGATAGATAGATAGATAGATAGATAGATA
>JAVGVS010002936.1:0-10377 GCA_032718565.1 Distichodus sexfasciatus
GCAAATAGCTCAAACAGCAACCCTGAGGACTGACCACCTGATCGCTGTGCTTAAAAACACTTTAACTGTATCTAGAATATGACTGTGTAAGGTCTGGGCTAATCTTTTTGCCTGTAAGCTGGGCTCTGTACCCACCTTTAGGGTCGCTCAGCCCCGAACCGAAAGCGCTGATGATGAAGTCTGCTTTGAGGCGTATGACCTGCTCCTGGTCCTCCACCCATTCTCCAGCGTCGGTCTGCTCCGTCCTGCAGAACACCATGCCATGCACCCGGCCCCCCTTCAGCAGCACCTCCCTCGGGGACAGGAAGGGCAGGAACTCACACTTCTCCTCCTTCGCCAGCTCCATCTACACACACACACATTGGACATGACTTGCATCCGGCTGCACTTTAATGGAGTTTTTCCCAAACTTGGAGACCCACGGCTAGTGACATTTGGCCGCTGTGACGTGACATGCCACAAGGTCAGATCAAAAAGCCTGGCCGTGTTATATAAAGAAAAGCGCTAGTAAAAACATCTACAGCAGACGCTTCCATTAAGTCGCCCTGTAAGGTTTGTCTGGGAGTGTGATTGTGTGAATGTGCGTTGGCGCGTGCCCAGGGTCGGTTCCCGCCTTGCGCCCGCAGTTCCCGGGGTTAGGCCCCGGCCCCCACCGCGACCCCGGGCGAGATTAAGCGGTTCGGATAATGAATAGATGAATGAATGAACGATTTTAACTAGCGCTGCAACAATTAGTTGACATAACTGATGTTGGTGATAATAAAAATTCGTCAATGTGTAATATCAGGGCGGGTTTTTGAACATGAATTAGGACTAGTCTTAGACTAAACTGCAGGACCATTGGAGATGCACCACTGAAACTCAAGACTAGTCTAGGTATCGTCCTAGGGCCTGTTTACATGTATCTAGATGCTTTTATAAACACATTTTTATACTTTTCTTTTTTTTAAATGCGTTTACACAACATTCGGTATTAAAAATGCTCCCTACACACTAGAATTGTTGTTGACCCGCAGCTGATTACTGTCATCATGGTCACCATTATCACTTGTGGTATGTAAGGAAATTAAGATATTTAAGGCACACGCACAATAGAACTAAACACATCATCATTTTAAGAAAAAATGTGTTTTACTTGTTTACACGGATCCAGCATTTGGAAAAATCTTCACTTTGGAGGGCGTTTTTAAAAATATCAGTTTGAAGTGGCTCAAACTCCGTTCACATGTAAACAAAAGGCACAAATGTATAAAAAATACATTTATAAAAATATCTATATTCTTGTAAACAGGCCCTAAAGCGTAGTTTGGAAAACTGACTCTTTGTATCTACTCCACGTGTAAGCGGTTTAAAAGTTTTGGGCAAATTAAGCTAGTGGGTTATGTTGGTGTCTTGTAGATCTTACAAACTACCGTTAATAGTTATTTTGGACTGGAAATGATTTTATTTTTAATTTTCCTTTTTTAATTTTCATTTTATGCTGAGGCAGTAGCTGCTATTTTGAGTTACTTATTTGTAAATTACCTTTGTTTAAAAGATTATTTACATTTTAATTTGTTTCATTTATTATATGTTTAATGGCAATATAATTAATGACATTAATTAGACACATATATTTGATAAAGTTATTATGCCTAAGTTTCAAATGGCTGTTTAATGGATCATTATTTTTGATTGCTATGGAAACTTGTCATGTTATGTTAAAGCAGAGACTGGACCTTCACGGGTGCAGACTTGAGCAGGTGATGTTTCAAAATTGTAAAATAATAACTGGTAAAATAATTATTAATAATTGACTAATAATTGAGTAACTGAGTCAACTACCAAAGTCATCTTTAATTGTAGCCCTCCCTAATTTCACTCCTGTTAGAAACAGAACAGGAGCATCATGAAAGCCCCTTAATATTTATATCCAAAAGAATGAATAACGGTCAACGAGGGGGTCAGTCAAATTACAGAAGTTTCCTAAAAGAAACGCCCCACTCGCTTCAACAATGCCAAGCCAAATTGTCTCAGTTCACCTCGATGCACATCGCTAACGTAACTCCGAGTGATTTCTCCCCTCCTCTTTCCTGTGAAGGTTACCTACGCCTACAAGAGCACTAAACTTAATATACCTTATAAACAAACTTAATTAGTCGAGGGTGGTGCAAGCGGCGTTGCCGAGCGTCTCCGCAGGTGAGTGTAAACAGATGTGAATAATTACCTTACTTTTCCTATTTTCTTTAAGTTATTTCTGTCGTTTCTATGGTAGCGTGAGGTGGGCGCTGAGAAGGGCAGCACGATGCATGACTGAAGCAATCTTGCGAGCTGGATTAAGAATAGACTTCTTCATTTACTTTATTACTTCGCCTCTGTATTCTGATCCACTCTTCTCAAACTTTACCACATCAACACAAGCATGAGGTCAATGAAGGCATTGAGAAATAGAAAAGTTCGAAAGATGAAATGATTATTAGTTTTAGTTCATGAACATCTGAAGTAAAACATAGTTCCGTTCATCACGTTCTTAGCCATTTTTATCATTTTATTAACCTGTAATAAATCAGGAAAATCTTGAACGGCTCTAATATCTAACTTTCTACAATGCACGTGTCTCTGTTTTCTGTCCTAACCGTCCTAATCATATCTGGTCAGAAATCAGGCTGGGAAAATTAACAGAAAAACAACTAATGTTTAATAATAAGATTAATACTTTTCCTGAAGCATGTTCAAGAACTGACCCTTAATAAACGTCCTGTTCAGTCATGTGCCCTCACTGTTCATTCACCATAACCAAAAGCTTTACATCAATGTGATATGTGACTCTGCACGGCAAAACCAGTTGTGTCGCAACGGAGGTTTTTGCGTGGGGTAAAATTTTGGAGTTTTGAAACAGTGGAAGGTCTATACTGTACTGTTGTGAGTAAATTTCGCTGAAAAACCTACCCTTTCCATCCTAAAAACGTGACTTTCTTGAGGTGAGGAATTCAATTCCAGCAGAATGTTAAAAGTTTCTGTTTTGACCGCTCTACTTCAATATTTACGGTAAATCCACTGGTTGACTAGCGTGAAGATATTTCTCCAGAATCCATCTTCGTCCCCCGAGTTCATTTAACCTAACGCAGGTAGGCTATCCGTGTGGCTGTGAATGCAGCGTAGGCTACCGTAAATACAAACGTAGCCGCGACCGCACCAAGCGTCTGTGAGTGCTATGTCGATAGTCAACGTCAAAGGCAGATTTCTCCGTTTCTCATTTGGCGTGACAGGAGAAACCCGACTCCTTTGAATGTTGATATCTCAGTCCGATTCATTCGATATAGGTATCGTTTTGAAGCTTGATTTATGCCCTTTCATGAAAACATCATAACTCAATTTTGAACATTTGTGACAAGCGACTGATTTTGCAGTGCAGAGTCACATATTTACAGTGGGGGAAATAATTATTTGATCCCCTGTTGATTTTGTAAGTTTGCCCACTTACAAAGGAATGGACAGTCTCTACTTTTTATGGTAGATTTATTTTAATGAAGAGAGACAGAATATCAACCTAAAATCCAGAAAAAACACACTACATAAAAGTTATACATTGATTTGCATTTCACTGAGAGAAATAAGTATTTGATCCCCAAGCAAAACACAACTTAGTACTTGGTGGAGAAACCCTTGTGGTAAGCACAGCGGTAAGACGTTTCTAGTAGTTGGTCACCAGGTTTGCACACATCTCAGGAGGGATTTTGGCCCACTCCTCTTTACAGAAACTCTCTAAGTCCTTTATGTTTCTTGGCTGCCGCTTGGCAACTCAAAGCTTCAGCTCCCACCACAGATTTTCGATAGGATTATGGTCGGCAGACTGACTAGGCCATTCCATAACCTTAATGTGCCTCTCCTTTAGCCACTCCTTTGTTGCCTTGGCTGTTTGTTTTGGGTCACCGCCATGCTGAAAGACCCGTCCACGACCCATCTTCGGTGTTCTGGCTGAGGGAAGGAGGTTCTCGTCCAAAATTTTTACAGTACATGGCCCCATCCATTGGCCCCTCAATGCAGTGTAGTCGTCCTGTACCTTTAGCTGAAAAACAGCCCCAAAGCAAAATGTTTCCCCCTCCGTGCTTGACTGTAGGGATGGTGTGCTTTGGGTCATACTCAGTATTTCTCTTTCTCCAAACACGGCGGTTGGAGTTGATGCCAAAGTGCTCGATTTTGGTCTCATCTGACCATAGCACTTTCTCCCATGCCTTCTCTGAATCATCTAGATGTTCACTGGCAAAGTTAAGATGGGTCCATACACGTGCCTTCTCGAGCAGGGGGACTCTGCGGGCACTGCAGGACTTCAATCCATTACAGCGTAGTGTGTTACCAATGGTGTTCTTGGTGACTGTGGTCCCAGCTGCCTTCAGATCATTAACAAGCTCCTCCCGAGTAGTTGTCTGCTGATCCCTCACCTTTCTCATGACCCTCCTCACCCCATGAGGCAAGATCTTGCATGGAGCTCCAGATCGAGGGCGACTGATGGTCATTTTATGTTCCTTCCATTTCTAAAAGGTCGCACCAACAGTTGTCACATTTCACCAACCTTCGTTGATTGTCTTGTAGCCCAATCCAGCCTTGTCCAGGTTCACAATCTTGTTTCTGATGTCCTTGAGAGTTTCTTTTAGTCTTGCCCATGGTGATGGAGAGGTTGTACGAAGAAAAGTGATTCTGTGGACAGGTGTGCTTTTATACTCATAACGGATGAGATCAGGTGTATCTGTAATTGATTTATTGTATCTAGGTGCCACACCCAACCTGTGGGAGCTAGAATTCAGCTGGGTTGTAGGGGATCAAATACTTGTTTCTCTCAGTAAAATGCAAATCAAAGTATAACTTTTATGTAGTATGTTTTTTCTGTAGTTTTTTCTGGGCTTTTCGTTGATGTTCTGGCTCATTAAAATAAAACTAACATAAAAATGAGAGACTTTTCATTTCTTTGTAAGTGGGCAAACTTACAAAATCAGCAGGGGATCAAATAATTATTTCCCTCACTGTATATGATTTGATGTCATGCATCATCATAATAAGAAATACCTTTGCTATACAGAATATGCCACTGACCTCAAATCAATATCACCATTAATAGAAGCAGTCCCTCCAGGATTTCGTCAGCCTTTTTTGAGATTGTTGCTGCTTAAAATCCCTGATTTTGCGGCAGCTTTTCTAAAAAAATTGTTCCGAAAGTTTTTTTGACGTTTAGTTGCAATAAAGTTGCGGGAGCAAGTGAAAGTTGCTGAAAGAAGTTACGATTTTTCCCCCTTTATAATTATTTGTTAACAATTCGTTTAAACAAAGGGAACAAAACCACTGTGCGCCCTGCGGTGTGTTGGCGCCCGCCCAGGGTTGGTCGCAGGACAGGTTCCGGTCCCCGCGTCCCCCATAGGGATTAAGTGGTTCAGATAATGACTGACTGACTGACAAAACCACTATTATTTGTGTTAACCTTTAACCATTTAGTTATTTTTGAAGGTAAATGTGAGGCGTTTTATCACACGTTTCCTGCGTCTTCCAAACACAACTAGGAAGTGAGTTTCCTGACGTACGGCTCAACACTTTGCGGGACACGACAAATGATTGGTCAAAAATTGCGGAAAAGTTGCGGTAATTGGTCAAAATTGCAAGGTTGTGATGAATTTGCGGGGATCGGGTGAATTTGCATTAATTGTTGCGGTCGCAACATCGTGAAAGGGTCCTGGAGGGTCATTCTGCCTCATTAACGATTAATTAACAATTTCTTTGCTTTTGGGTTATTTGTTTTCTTGTCCTCACAGTTCACTGACAGGGTCTGTACTGGAAATACACTCAACTATTAAAGCTGGGATATTTGTTGTAATGAAAGAGTGCATATCTTATCTTCCTGATTTTAAAATAACTGAAAGAAACACAGATGCAGCAGCAGACTGGACGCGGCGGAGGCACGTGACAACACACACAGGAGTAGGGATGAGAATCGATAAGAAATTACTGATGTCAATGCCATTCCCTGGATTCCCTGGAGACGTCCTGAGCTGACGCTTGACCTTGTCAACCATGACCGACTGAACCCGCACCAGGACTCCATGGAGACATCATCATGAAACAAACTGGGATTGGACCCTATGGACGTCTACTGACTTAGCAGCACAATACTGAACTAATTTCAGCTTAACGTTGCTGAGGGGGTCCTGCAAGTGGCCCATCAACAACCCGGGATTCGAAATATCCTTTGGACTATTTATTTTTTTGTATCTTTGCTTCTTTAAATAACTAACAACTCATCTTGATCTATTGCTGTTGTACATTAAATGTTTGTGCGCCCAGCCGCCCTGAGGAGGATGGGGTCCCCCTCCGAGTCTTGGTTCCTCTCAAGGTTTCTTCCTACTAGAGGGAGTTTTGGATTTTTTCAGATTCCTTATCGATTCCTAAACAGTATAAAATAAATATATTTTTTAACTGATCATAATTTTGTGGACATATAATAAGACCTTTCACCACGAACATTGTCACAGCTCGGTGGCACTCGTCGACCCTCGCCAAATTGAACTTCGCTGCCTGGACCGTGAGGGTGAATGGGGTTTGTCTTTCCGGAGCTTACGCTCTTGCTGCCTCAGAGGAGCTATCATCGTTAGCCTGTCTGGCAATGTACTACATAAATCGTTTATATTTCAGAAAATTAACTGTAGGGTTAAGGCATTGTAGTTAAAGTTACTCTCATCTATGGAAACCACGGAGCTGGCACTCGAGCGCTGAGAATCAAACACATGGCATTCTTGAATTTTAATGCTGTGTTGAGACCTTGCTTGCTTTAACATGTCGCTGGTGTTACCACCCTTGCCAGTTAAAACGGCACTACACTGGTTACAAAGAGCACAACTGTCTTTTTTTCTTTGTAAAATGCAACCACGCCTTGGACCGCTTTCTCCGCTCCATGATAATTCGAGTCGCGGAGTGTGACGTCATCGCACGCGACGCAGGAAAAAGTCCGAAAGAATTGTTAGAGGAACCGATAACGTCGGAGGTAAACAATTCCAGTGCTTCGCAAAATTAAACCCGGTTCTAAATCGGAACCGGCTTTAGATTCCCACCCCTACGCAGGAAGAACACACCATGAAACATTCATTCATTCATTCATTCATTCAATCATTACCCGAACCACGTAATCCCAACTGGGGTCGCAGGGGGACCGGAGCCTACCTCGGGAACTTACAGGCGGGGACCAACCCTGGACAGGTGCCAACACACCGCAGGGCCCACACACTCACATTCTCACCTTACGGGGCAGAGTCTCCAATTAACCTATATTGCAAGCTTCTGGACTGTGGGAGGAAACCGGCGCACCCGGAGGAGACCCACACGAACACGGGGAGAGCATGCAAACTCCTCACAGAAAGACCCGGGGTTCGAACCCAGGACCTTTTTGCTGTGAGGCGACAGCGCTAACCGCTGCGCCACCGTGCCGCCCACCAGGAAAAATATTAATAGTTTTCAAATATAATCAAAATCACTGACGTCTGTAAGATTACGTCAGTTAGAGGTCGTGAATGTTCAGACTGATGTAAATAATATTTTTATGATCCCTTGCAGAAGCTTTTTTGCTCAAAATTTCCTCTGTGTTTTACATCGAATACCACTGATTATGGATCGTTTTAGAATCAATACTGGCTTTAAAATACAGAGAGAGAATTTTCAGCAAAAAAGTAGATGTTTGTAAGAAATCATAAATCATGTGTTATAAAAATGAACATTTAGAATTCAAGCTCTCTTTTATCAAAACTTACTGCAGTATCTGAGACATGTACTGTATCTCTCAGGGAAAAACCACTAAATAGAGCCGATTGTGCCACCTCTTAGCCGCCTGGCATCATTACCACAGAGGAAGTGGTGCAGAGAAGCCTGCAGATGACCACTCCCTCCCTCCCTCATTCCTGCCACTGTCCCTCCCTCCCTCCCTCCCTCCTTCCCTCAGTCTGGCAGAGGGGGACTTTTGACAGTAATCTCCCCCTGAAAGCAAAGACAAGTCTGCAATAAATGAGGGAGGAGAGGCTTAGGAGTGGTGTCAGTGGGCCAGGGAGAGCGAGGACATTCTCACGGATGTCTTAATAAAGCCTCTGCCTGAGACGCTCCCTCAACTCCCCCTCCCTCACAAGTCCAAATATTAATAAGCCGCTGCCTGCTGTTGACTTTTTCTCTCGTCTTTTCTCTGACTCTCCTCCACCCATTCTCTCCTTCTCCAACCTTTCTCTCTCTCTCTCTCTCTCTCTCCATCCCTCCATTCCCGTCCTGAGTGGCTTCCTCCTCCTCCTCATTTCCTCTGGGACAACCAACTGTCTGCTTTTGAGTTTTTCTTTCTTCTTTTTCCTTCGACTCCCCTTCTTTCTTTCTATCTCTCTCTCTCCCTTGCTCCATCCCTCCCTCCCTAACCTGGGCTCCTCCTCCTCCTCCTCCTCCTCCTCATCTCTTCTGGGATGGCCTACAGCCTCTGTTGACTTTTTCTCTGGTCTTTTCTCTGACTCTCCTCCACCCTTTCTCTCTCCCTCTCTCTTTCTCTCTCTCTCTCCATCCACAGCAGCTCCCAACAGCCCCCTGCCTGCTTTTGACTTTTCTCTCTTCTTTTCTCCCCGACTCTCCTCCCTCTGTTTACTTTCTCTCCACCTTCTCTTTCTCTGTCTCCATCCCTCCATCCCCAGTCCATGTCGCTTCCTCCATCATCACCTCCTCCTCCTCCTCCTCCTCCTGCTCCTTCTCCGCAACACCCCACTGCCAGCTTTTGACTTTCTCATCTTTTCCCTCTGACTCTCCTCCACCTGTTTTCTTCCTCTCCACCCTCTCTTTCTATCTCTTCATCTATCCCTCCCTCTCCAGTTCATGTGGCTTCCTTCTCCTCCTCACTCCCCTGCCTGTTGTTGACTTTTTCTCTCTTCCCTCTGAATCTCTGAATTTTTCTGACTCTCTCCATCCTTCCCCAGCTCCTTCCTCCATCTCCTTCTTCTCCTCTTCCTCACCTCCTCTGGGACAGCCCGGACGTTGGTGAATCCTCGTCTGAAGACCACGAAGACCCGGCGAGCGCCACAGCGCAGGGCGGAGGTCGCGCAGTCGAAGGCGGTGTCTCCCGCACCCAGCACGATCACGCAGCCATGCAGTTGGGGCAGAGCAGGGCGACAGGCACACATCCCTGCAGGAAGGAAAAAAAGGGGACAGGGTGTGAGTGGGGTGGGGGAAGAGAAAGTGCCATTTCCAGCTGCCTCACTTGACGTCTCGGCAGACGCTAGTACTTAAGGCAGTGTAAAATTGCGTCTGGGTGTCTGTGGGAGCGGCACGGCGCTATCGAATTATTCTGCTCCAATGAGAAGCAGCTTCCCTCCTGACACCTCTTCTTTTTCCTCTGGAAATGTCCCGGCGCAGGTAATTTGCTCGGCTGAAGCTTTTCGCCGTTTTGTTTTCATCCTCA
This sequence comes from Distichodus sexfasciatus, assembly GCA_032718565.1. NCBI lineage: Eukaryota > Metazoa > Chordata > Actinopteri > Characiformes > Distichodontidae > Distichodus > Distichodus sexfasciatus. Next base: position 9,437 of record JAVGVS010002936.1, read on the forward strand.
GTTCTCTGAAACGGAGCACTGCCAATTCGGCTAAATGCTGCTGATTTTGGCACGCGATAACGTGCCGCGCTGCATCTATCGGAGACCTGCTCGGGCCAGCCGCGATGGCTTACACAAAGACACATAAAAGACACAAGCGACAAAGGAGAGAGAAGCAGTGGATCACTCACACTCACACACGCTTTCCTGTCCGTCTGCCAGTCTAACTGTCGCACTCTCCTTTTCACATAGACCCACACACACGCACGTATTTGGAGATATTCCATCAAAATTTCCGTTTCACTCTTAACCAGTTCCATTTTTATTCTAATTTCAGGGAGTTTCCCTGACAGCAATGTGGAGTTTAAGGGGAACAGTGGCATTTTTGAAACCTGTATCCTACTGTTAGAGGTCTTTGAGTAGTGTCAGTTGTCAAAATATTAAACAAATTGGTGCTACCTTGTCGGAGATATCACGGTAGCAGCGAGCCTGGTCAGGCAGCAAAAAAGCTAAGTCATCAGGGCAGATTTCTAACGTCAAAGTTAATGCCGTTTTTGTGCCACTGCAAGACTTAGCCTCGTGCAACACAGCCGAGAGCCTTACGAACATAACGCAATGGCTGTTTAACTCAGTAGTGGTACAGAAAGTGTATAAAACAACGCTTTAAGTCATACCTCTGTTGATTTCCTGGATATGTGAAAGTCCAAAGGAGTAGACGGTAGAACTCGTTTGTATTCTCATTTACAGAAGATGAGTTCGATAATCGACTCTTTTGGACTTTCGCGAATGCCTGCCACGCTTAGAAACTTAGATCCACTGCTGTGGAAGTGAAACAGTGAAGTGTGTTCATGGAAAAGAGCTCATACACACATACACATGAACACTATGTGAAAAATGACCACTATATGTGACTCTGCACGGCAAAACCAGTCGTTGTATGTTGCGTGGGGTAAAATTTTGGA
>JAVGVS010002937.1:0-10372 GCA_032718565.1 Distichodus sexfasciatus
GCTTACTTCCAATCGTTTACTCACTAGATCACATATTTCTGTTGTCAGTGTATTACAAGCATCCAGTTTTTGCACGATATCCGGAGTGCTAATAGAATTGCGTTGGAGTGGCTCGTAATTCTGATTTACACAGTCATATCCACTTTGAATGCATTGGTTTATTTTATCAAGATCCTCCTTAGAACAGAATTTCTTAAGACTTTTCCTACATTCTTTGGCTATCTGCTTCCAGGATTCATAAGCTTTCAAGAATGCCTTTACATGCCTTTTAGCTCCTTCTTCACGCATCTGCTTGCCTCGTTCAGTAAATCGCCTCTCAAGAAAACCAGAGACTATTTCTTGCGTGCCAACTGATTTTTCTTCTCCTGTTGGAGGTTCTTCAAATAAGTCTCTATCAGTGGATTTACTCTTTTCTTCTAAGACTGACATCTTTAACTTAAGACTTCTGATTATGTGATGTGTAATTAACTATAAGTGATAAAACAAACTGAAAGTGAGCTATACCTTTAAGAGTATTCTATTACTTCTCACTTTAAACATTACAGCGTCAGGAACAAAAGGACTGTGGGCCCATCACAAATAAATACTATTTAGATCGTATTCAATAATTTAGGCCTATGCTTGATTGATTTACTAAAAGGCTTATCTTAACCATGTAATTTCAAACAATTTGCATTTGAAAATAAAGCCATTAAACATTCACTTCACATTAACCATTTCAAACATTTTCGATAACCATATCATCTCAAGCATTTAACTCAAAACTTCATTCACAAACAAAAGCACATTACCTCTTGCTTAAATTACGCTGTAAATGTCCAGTTCGATTGGAATTACACCGCAATCTCACCGCATCTGCAGTCTCTGTTTTAAGCTGGTAGCACGTGCAAACTACGGTGTCACCCACAGGACAAAACTCAATACCACAGGCACACACAATATTCCTTCACAAATAGACACACAACCCACATTGAAGCACATACAAAATAAAAATATTTGTGAATAAGTTAGGGAATAAATTAGACAATTGTATATTGTTCTACCAAGACAAAATAACAAAACATACAAGGACAATTGTGGTCCTTTACAACTTCTATTGTTACATACCAGCACATTTAACGTGTATACGTATTAAGATAACTCTATTACGTAACACTGTACATGGAAAGTTATGGAAAGTAGGGATCGACCGATATATCGATTTACCGATATTTTCCCGATATTTAAGCATTTTACCATAATCGGTTATCGGTTTTGTAATATCGGGTTCACCGATAAACGCCGCCATCTTGTGGGTTTTTGAGAATTACGCGCATGATCGCCATTGCAGCACGGCGTCTGAGGGGAAACAACAACTGCGTGCACATGTAAAGTATACTTACTTGCTTTGCTATATTTAGTAAACTTTATTTAACATAACAGCTATTAATGCACAAATTAGATGTGTTACATAAATGACTGATATGTAGTTTATGCAGCTTGGCTCTAAGAAATAAAGACGAACTCTCAGAGTCACGTAGGATAAACCGTCAAATCCTGTCACAATAAAGACGTAACTTTGCCTGAATTAAATAATATACAGTAGGGCTGGGCGGTATATCCAGTTCTGGGGATATGTATCAATATGATTCCCCAACGCGATGCGGGATTATCCAATATCTTTCATATCGATATGGTTTGAGGCCACACATGCGCATGCGCGTTCTGAGCGAAACAGAGCACTCCAAGGTAGCACGCGACATGGAGGAACACGCAGCACCGGTCAACACAGAAAACGTACTGGTCAGTAAAAAGAAAAACAATGGTTCACTTATCTGGAGATGGTTCGGATTTAAACCTTCCGATGAGCAGCAAAAACAGCCCATCTGCAGGGAATGTTATAAACCAGTTGTATCAAAATGTGGAAGCACATCAAATCTCTTCCACCACTTACAGCTTTACCATAAAGTGAATTACGATGAGTATTTACAACTTCGTGCTACAACTTCGGCCACGAAGACTACGCAGCCGCAACCCAAAACATCTGCCCCGAAACAAAGCTCTCTGGAAGCATCTTTTACCCGAAGTGTGCCTTACGAAAAGAAAAGTCGCAAGTGGCGCGATATAACTAATGCGGTAACGTATCACATTGCTAAAGACATGGTTCCTATAGCAACTGTGGAAAAAGAGGGTTTTAAAACGCTGCTAAAAACCATTGACCCAAGATACGAGCTACCCAATCGCAAGTACTTTGCATCAGAAGCTCTGCCGCAAATGTACAGTGAGGTCAGAGGGAAGCTTTCCGAGCGGCTCGCAAAAGTGGCTCATTTCGCACTGACAGCCGATTTATGGTCTAGCAGGACATGCGAGCCATATATGAGTCTGACAATTCATTTTATTGAAGAGTGGGAAATCAAAACTGCGTGTCTTCAGACCAGCTATTTCCCCCAAGACCACACAGGGGAGCATGTAGCTGAAGCTCTGCATGATGCGCTTTTAAACTGGAAGCTTGACGAAAAGGGACTGGTTGCTATAACAACCGACAATGGCAGCAACGTAACCAAGGCGGTGGAACTAAAGAAATGGCAGAGGATGCAGTGCTTCGGTCACTGACTTCACCTGGCCATTGGTGAGTGCAACGTTTTTATTTGAACCTGTGAACCATACGCTACGTGCCAGTAGTAAATGATTGTTATGCTAGTAAAATGATTGTTTGCAGTAATGACTGTTTACATTTATATGCTTAACCAGCATTTCATCACAGTACTCTGAAACAATTTCGTTACTTCTCATATCTATAGTCTATCCGTTTTCATCTCCTTATTTAAATATTTAGTAAAACAAGTTTAGTAAAAACAAAACAAAAGAAGAAGTGTAGGATTTTTTACATGGAGTGAGAGACTGATCTTTAGATATCTTTGATATGTGCACTGTTTAATAATTGTGCACAATATATACATGTAAATGTGTATCTAAAAACATATACAGCTGATTTAATTGTTGTTTATAAATCACACAACTGTGGTATACAGGATTACTTATAACAACACTGTAATTGGACATAAAATACTGTGTGTTTCATATTTACATTCAATATGGTTCTTTTCTATTTTATAATTTTTTTTTTGTTTTTCCATTTTCTTTTGCTTTTCTAGTGTAGGATGGTACTGTAACCAGAATTAAAGTCCTTTGATGTATTTATTATGCATAATAAACTTGATTTTACTTCCAACAGGGCATGGCATGGATGACAGCCGCATCACTCGGGCCATTTCTCTGTGTAAGAAAGTGGTCAGCAGCTTCTCCTATAGCTGGTGAAAAAGAAGAGAACTTGGTGAAGTTCAGATTCAGCTCGGTCTGCCAGCTCACCAGCTCATCACCGAGTCAGCCACACGCTGGGGATCACGACAGCAAATGATTGAGCAGTTCCTGGAGCAGGGGCAAGCAATTACAAAAGTTCTGTCTGCTGATAAAAAGTCCAGGCATCTCGTTCCTACATGGCAGGATATCGAGGTCCTGGAGGCAATCCAAAAGGCTCGGAAACCCCTTCAGGACTTCACAGATGCGCTCTCGGGTGAGGAGTATGTCACCGTCTCATATGTCAGACCTGTACTGCACCTTTTCAACACAAGTCTCCTGGCACATGAAGATGATGACAGTGAGCTATGCAAGTCAATCAAAACCTGCATTGTTGATTACCTCAATGCCAAGTATGCTGAGCCAGCAACTAGTGACCTGTTGGACATGGCCTCACTTGTGGACCCACGGTTCAGAGACAAATACATACCAAGTGAAAAGGTCAATGCAGTGAAAAACCAAGCTGTCGTAGAGGTGGAATCTTTCCTGGCCGATCAGGGCAGCCGTCAGCCTGACACAGCTGAGCACACTGTGCCTGTGCCTACAGACCAAGCAGAAATAATGCCACCAACAGCAAAGAAGAAGAAATCACTGGCAAGCTTCTTCAAGCAATGCACAGGCACAGCAAACACAATAAGCACTGAACTGACAAGGAGGGAGGTAATTGAAATAGAACTTTCCAGCTACTTGCAGTCACCTAATGTAGAGAGCGACACTGATCCTCTTAAATGGTGGAAAGAGCATGAAACACTCTTTCCAGCACTGAGCCACCTGGCAAAGAAATATCTTTTAGTACCAGCCACCAGTTCACCTTCCGAAAGGGTTTTTAGTTGCAGTGGTAACATTGTAACTTGCCATAGGGCCTCCCTTAAACCTGAAACTGTTGATATGCTAGTTTTTCTTGCACAAAACCTGTAGGAGGTAAATCCTACAATCCTTTTTGTTGTGTTACTATTCAAGTTTGTTCCTTTTTTGCTATGACAATGTAGCTATGTTTTCTATGGTTCTGTTTACTTTGTTATTTGCACAGCAGCACAGTAGAGCTGTGTATAGTGTGAAGCAGGAAAAAACCCTGTACTGTATTTATTTATCAAAGATTTTTTTATAATTTGAAATGTTGTGCAGCTTATAGTGTTAAGCAGGAGAAACACCTGTACTGTATTTTATTTATCAAAGATTTTTTTTCGTAATTTGAAATATGTTGTGTAGCTTATAGTGTTAAGCAGGAGAAACACCTGTACTGTATTTTATTTATCAAAGATTTCTTTTATAATTTGAAATGTTGTGCAGCTTATAGTGTTAAGCAGGAGAAACACCTGTACTGTATTTTATTTATCAAAGATTTTTTTATAATTTGAAATATGTTGTGCAGCTTATAGTGTTAAGCAGGAAAAACAACCTGTACTGTATTTTATTTATCAAAGATTTTGTGCAGCTGTTTATTTGTTGTGCAGCTGTTTATTTGTAAACAGGGAGGGAAACCCCTGTGTTTGAATTATATTTTGCTCAAAAACTGTTTAATAAAGGTTTAATAAAGGCTTTGACTCTCAAGTAACCATTTATGGAAAAATACCGGATATATATCGTATACCGTCATTCCTCCTAAAAATACCGAGATATGAATTTTTGCCCATATCGCCCAGCCCTAATATACAGCCATTAATAAGCACCGCTGCAGTGTCCTTTTACTAATTATAAATCCGTGCTGATGCGACAAAAGACAAAGAATTTCCTTATTGATAAATCCTAACCTAAAGTGGGACTTCACCAGATCCACCACATCCATAGCTTCTCGAAATTCTGTGATTTTTCTCGAAATATTTCGACTTTTTTCTCGTAACATTTCGACTTTATTCTCGTAGTTTCGACTTTATTCTCGTAGTTTCGAGTTTAATCTCGTAGTTTCGAGTTTAATCTCGTAGTTTCGGGTTTAATCTCGTAGTTTCGGGTTTAATCTCGTAATCTTGGTTTTTTTAAGGTGTCACTAAAACGCCGTCGTACACATGTTGTAAATCAAAGCGCTGAATGTAATTCTCTGTGTTGTCTACATGCTCATCATTAGTCTGGTGAAGTCGGAGTCTCGAATGCTAAGATAAATCGTCATGTCCTGCTCCAGTAACTTGCCTGAATTAAGTCCAGCCACTAAAGAGCGTGTATCTGCTCATCATTCATCTCATGAAGTCGCTTCCATTCTGCTGTTCACTCACCGGGTTGATGCTCATGAAATGCTCCAGCACAGCCACCGCATATAACTTTTAACAAGATTCACTAAAACACCCCCAATTATATTAACATTTACTATATAACCATCATTCCGCTAATAAACATCTTCTAAATAAATAGAACTAAGAAACTGAATGCGCTTTGTCAGCACGCATTTCATAATCTAGAACGACAAAAACGGTTTTTTTAAACGTAATTGTGATATAACATATCAGAAAAGCAATAAAAAACTGTTTTGTTTGTTATATTTCAAAATTTCAGAATATTATTCAGCAAATTAACATTATCCAGCAAATTATTCTTCACTCTTTAGCCTGTAAACAGCATTATAAACCTAATAAAACTGTAGTTTAAAATGAAGTTACACTTCTGCAAAGTTGATATGACTCCTGTGCTTGAAAACAGACATTCTGTATTTATTTTGCTGATTTGCTTAAAATAGCAATGTTTTTTTTTTTCAGGTGGCTAAGAATGTTACCTGTTTTTTTTTTTTACCTCATTGAAGATTTTATTTTTGAACAAAAACACTTTAGTAACAGTGCACTTCTTGTATTTTTTGCACTTTCAGACCCCTCTATTTATTGGGGTATAAATAAGAGTTTTGATTTGTCAAAAACAGAAGTATAATAGTAAATAAATATCGGTTCTGAATATCGGTTATCGGGCACATAAACATGCAAATAATTGGTATCGGTATCTGTAATAAAAAATCAATATTGGTCGATCACTAATGGAAAGTTCCAGAAATATGTCTCTATTTTCTATTGCAAATAGTTATAAAACATTAAATCTAAATATTCACACATTCATGCACACAAAATGGCTCTAACATCAGTAAAACTGGGTCTTGGTTCAACTTTTTTGGAATTAAATGTGTTTATATGGAGCTCTTAGATCATTAAAACTGCGCCGCTACAGTTAAAAACTGATCCAACAGCAGCATCTACAAGTCACACAGCGCCACTGCAGCATCGTTTCAGGTGGAACCACAGCGTTTCAGTCAAAATAAATCTCCATTTCACATCGTGCTTTGGTTTGTGGTACTAAAATGGTCTGAGCTGGGGTCTGTTTCAGTAAAATAGTTTTTTATATAGTTTTTTTATCTGCATTGCTGAGGTCAAATGAAGCCAAAAGACGGAGAACCAGCCTGTATCAAAGTTAAAGTACGCCAGACATTTTCTTGCGACTCTTTTCTTGTGCTACACCTGAAAAAGGGTTAAAGAAATAAAACTCCTGGACAAATGAGGCATCACCCCTCCCCCTTCAGCAGCAACTAATAATTATGAGCAAAAGGCTCAACATGTAGCTCACAAATGATAAAGATTTGGAAACTGTAACAGATTTATCATTAACATTTGATGGTTTTTATCTCTTTGTAACGGGAATAATTAGACCCCACTTTGTAGATGTAATCTTACCTAGGGAGACCAGGTAATGACAGGATCCAAGTCCCTCACCACCAAGTCTTTTGGTCTCAGTATTTTTACGTGCAAATATGTTTTACCTGCTGCATAAAGATGTGGGAAGACAGGCTTCAGGGAACGGGATGAACACGGTGGCATCGTGATAAAGGTTAGGCCAATCTTTAATATAAATTGCCAACAGCCCTGCACTCCCAAAACCTAGCACGTTAGGTATGGCCCTATGATTTGTGCGATGCGGAAAAACATGGACGGAATCGCGGAATTCAACAAATAAAATGGAATCTGTTGTAAAACGCGGAACATCGTACCATTGGCTGATATCGGTGTGTGGGCAAAGCAAAGCAAGGGTTGGCTGCTGCAGCCCCCTGTACCTGTTACCTGTTGAGGTGGGACTCAGCTTTCCACACACACAAACGCACAGACACAGAGGGGGAAACGTCAACGGTCAGCTATGGAGAAGAGCCTGAAACACCGCAGTCCTCAAAAAAATGACGGAATTAAACTCTTAGTGCTAAGTATAGAGCAGAACAATACAATCGGGAGATTGTATTGTACAACTCTTTTGTAAGTTTTGCCAGCACACGATAGACTGCACCCGCAAGAACATATGACATGACGTCACATCAGAAACATTTCGTTTTGCATGTTAAAAATATTTTTTTTCTGTTATTTAGAGGTAAATGTTTTACCAAAGCAGTAAATGTTCTGCTGAACCCCAGCACTTTGTTGAAACTGAATGTGAGATTTTTTCCCATTGCATTGTGCTTTTCTCCCATCCACTCCATAATTAGACACTTTTTAGGTGAATAAATATGATAATGTAAAACACGGAAAAAACAGAATTTAGGATAAAATAAAATAGAATTTAAGAAAGAACAAAACAGATTTCATAGGGTCCAAGTTAAGTGAGACTCCCCTACCCCTAGATAAGTACTTAGCGAACAAGCATAGAAACCACGTCAAACAACAGAATAAGTATACACTATTGTTATTTATTCTAAAAGAAAAGGGTGTTTGAGGTTCTTTCTTGACTAACTGAATCACTTGAATTAAGAAACCACATTAGACAAGTTGGAAACAGCGTGAATATGTTGTCTGGACAATTCACATTAATTGCATCAAAAAAAACCCAAATATTTTAAAAGAAATAAACAAAATGTTTTAGTACAACCCAACACTAAACTGGCATGAAGTTTCAAAGTCCAGTACACAAATCACCTTAAACAAGTGGTCTCAGATGCTGTCCAGTTGCTCTTAACCAAACACACTGGACATATTTTTCCAAATATTTAACATTCGGTCCTTGTTATTCAGTCCTTTGCCTGGTAATGAAGAACGAACAGCACAGGTTTAGCAGTCAACGATGAGGTAAGTTGAGATGAGCTGCAGCTGAATGTCTCTGTATGGCAGGGTCACTCACTCTCGCCGTACTAGAAGTTAACCTCGTTGGAGTATTCGCCCATGCAAACACTTCTGACTCTGTGTCCCAAGATGGTGCTCTTGCCCTCCACTCCGCTAACAGAAGCACTCTTCTCTTCAATACCACAAAGTTTTCCAATCCCCTCAACAGCAGGATCCGATTCCAAAAAAACACAAAAATACACATCCACAAGTCTGCTGGCGCTGGGTTACAAAAGTAAGCTACGTCTTCAGAAAACGACGAGATGGAGTCTAGCAGCCGCACGCTAGTCTACTCGCTACGCTTCTCGATCTGCTGAGATAACGCAGCACTTAATTCTCAATATTAATCTTCCGTCCCGAAAAATCCCCCAGATCTGGCGAGTGCACCCCTACACTGTAACTCTATTAGAGAAGCTCACATTAGTGTGGTACCATTCCACCATTTCTCTTACGTTCCCGCTCACTTCTTCCCTCTCTCGTGTGTCTCCCATCCCTTACCGAGACTCGCCCACCTGAACCCCTGACTGGCTGTACGTGATGGCGTGAGCTGCCAAACACAGGACCTAATACAAATTAAAAATAAAAGTTCACAAATATTTATACCGGTTACATCGTACTGATGGTTGACTGATGGCACTAGTGGAGAGTAGAGTGTTTAGTTTTGTTTTTTTGTCAGCAGACTATGGACCAGACACTAATGTTGGAGGCTTAAAAACAAAACAAATCCACACAAAAAGAGTATGCCATGATTCTTGGTGATCTTTATTGATAGTACATGTAGGTCGATTCAACTTGACAGAATGTTTTTTTTAACCAAAAGCCAAATGATCTTTTATGATTAATTTTTATCTCTATATGTAGCTCTATATTTATATATGGAGTAAATCAAAGGAGGTCACTAAAGTCAGACCAGGACTGATTACTGTATCTCTTAAAATAAACTAGAATAAGATAGGAAGGACAGGAGGTAACGGATTAAGCATTAAATGTTTCCTTTTTACACAAGAACCAGGCACTGTATATCTGAAAAACACCAGACAAAAAGATGTGACAGAAATAAAATGTTCCTGACATGCCATTTGCTCATAGGTACATCTCTTATAGTTAAACGTAGATAAATACATATAAGCAAAAATAACATTTCTCAAATGTATATAACTTTACATCTCAAATGTAATGTTCGTTAAGTTGATCCATGCCGTCACGCTGCAGCAAAGAGCAAGTGAGGCAGTAGTAATATTGCAACTGTATGGGAACACAAACTATATTTTTTAAAATAATATTTTCCCATTCTTAATTTTATTTTCCTTCACCTTTAAGTGGCTCCGTACAATTCCCTCCAAAAGACCACTACAATGCGCAAATGTAGCGCAATGTTGACAACATTAAATCACACGCTCGAACTTCAGTTGATGTGATTGGCTGTAACCTTTGGAGACATATGATTGGCTACCTTTTGAAAAAACACATTAGTGCGTCGAGCGCCGTCAGGGAGTTGTCAAAAATCCACAAATAAATGTAGGGGTGTTCACAAATATATACGGTGGTTTGTAAATGCAGGTTTATCGCTTTGTGAATAAATGTAACTGCACTGACATTTGTGCATCGTGTAACATTTTTTTGAGTCGAGAAATGCATTTGTGAATGGTGTTACATTTATTTGTAAGTCATAAATGATCTTTGTGAATCTTGTTATATTTGTTGCTGAATCAAGAAATATATTTGTGAACGCTGTGATATTTATTTGTAAGTCATGAATTATCTTTGTGAATCTTGTTATATTTGTTGCTGACTCAAGAAATATATTTGTGAACGGTGTGATATTTGTTCGTTAATTTTGACACTAATCTAATCCCATGTTATCATCCCAATCTGAACTTGATGCTGAGTGAAAGGTGAAAATAAATTTTTAACGATGAATTCATTATTATTGTAATAAATGAATATAGTGTATTAACAAAATGTTTTCATATTATCAGGGTTCGTAC
>JAVGVS010002938.1:0-10371 GCA_032718565.1 Distichodus sexfasciatus
GAGCCTCGGCCGGACGTGGCTGCAGCTGCAGCGCTGGGGGTGACGGGGGTAGATGGGGCGGTGTGGGTCACCACGGAGACGGAGCAGGGGGCGGGGCTGTGCTGGAGCAGGGCCGGGGGCGGAGCCACGACGGGGGACTGATCCGGGAACAGAGGGATGTAGTGGGGCTGGTAGGCGGAGCAGTCTGTGGAGGGGGCGGGGACTGGAGGAGGAGGCGGGACCAGGGGAAGGTCTGGTGGGAGGTGCATGGAGGGCAGCAGAGGAGTCTGGGTAAAAAAAGAAAGGAGGTTAAAATGAGCTAAAATGAGCCTAGCAAGCATCTTCTTAACTAGCTATGTAGCTAACATCTTTGCTAACTAACATGTGGCTAACGGTTTGGCTAAGCAGCATGTGGCTAACATTTCTGTCAGACTAGCATGTTGCTGCTTCTAACGTTTCACTCACTCGTAGCTAATGTAGCTAGTTCTAACGTCATCGTTCATTTTGAAGTGAATGTGAGTGAGTGGAAGAGACGCAGCACGCTGTTGTACTGCCGTGTGTGTGTGTGTTACCTGTGCAGGTGTGTTGGTGGTGGTAGCGCTGCTGCTGCTGCTGCTGGAGGTGGCGGTGCAGGTGGTGCTGGGTAAGGGGGTGGAGGAGGAGGAGGAGGAGGAGGAGGAAGGGGCGGGAGGGCAGGAGGGAGGGTAGAGTGGCTGACGCAACGTGTGGAACAGATCTGACACACAACACGGGAGGGTTAGAAGTGTGACCATCAACACACACGCGCACACACGCGCACACACACACACACACACACACACACACACACAATCGTATGTGTCCGGATTAAAGGAGCAGTGTGATGATGAGTGATGTTGCGTTTGCACCTTGCAGGGGTTCGAAGGTGTCCATGAAGTCCAGGTTGGGCTGCAGTGGGATCAGACCCGGCTGGATCATGTCCGCGTTGCCGGCGTGAGCTGCCACCACAACAACACACACTTAGCAACACACACACACACCTCCAGTAATCCACATTAAAGGGAGAGTTGAACACCTTTACACATCTCTCCCGACCCCACTTTCCTACAGCACGTCTCCTCATCTGCTCTCAGAAGACTGCCTTAAAACAGCGCTAATGTTCAATGGAAGCACATAGTAACTCACCTGGCGTCATGCTAAACGCATATGAAAATGGACTCTTTGGCCAATTAGGACTAGGCTAACCTTCTTGGATAACTAGCATGTAGTTAACGCTTTTCAGCTAACTAGCATTTAGCTATTTCTAACTGTCTAGCCATTAGATTGACTAGCATGTGTTAACATTTTCTGACAAAGTAGCATGTAAATATATCTAGGGTTATATTTAGGGTTAGCGTTATATATATTTGGCTTTCTAGCACATAGCTAACATTCTTGAATAACTAACATGTAACTAACTTGTGTTGCTAACTAGCTTTCTAGCATGTAGCTATTTCTAACATTATAGGCTAAGTAGCATGTAGCTAACATTTGGTTAACCAGCATGTATCTTCTTCAAATTTTCTATCCAACAGTTTGACTAGCATGTATTGAACCTCCTTGGATATCTAGCATCCAGCTAACTTCCTTTTGGTTAACTAACATGCAACTATCATTTTAGGCTAAGCAGTATGTGCCATTTTCCAACTGTATTGGCCACCTAGCATGTAGCTAACTGTACTAACTAACCAGCATGCATCAGACTTTATTGGCTAAGTAGCATATAACTCACTTTTGGACTAAACAGCAGGTAAGCTAACCTTTTTCTTGACAAACTACCATGGCTTTGCCTAACTAGCATGTAACCTTCTCTGGCTAACAAGCACCTTTTTTGGCCGTGGTGCACAAGGTTACTTTTAACTATTTCTGGCTAACTCATAACTCTTTGTGCTAACTAACATGCTGCTTTTTAGCTAACTTGTATTTCTAGTTATAACATTTCCAGTTTTTGTGGCTAATTAGCATCTAGGCTACATGTTGGGCCACTTCCATCTACGACATCGTTAACTATTCCATCCGAACATCAGCTATCTGTTTTGCCGTTGAGCTCCCTCCCCTTTAAGAGGCCTCCCTCCCCCCCTCCCTTTAAGGCAGTACCGATCTCGCGGGGGTTTGGCCAGGCCACGGGTTGGTGCGACGCCAGCGTGGAGAAGAGCGTGTCGGAGAACTCGGACATCAGCACGTCCATGTCGAAGATAGGGTCCATCTCCATGGGAACCGGAGAGTCACGGCTCTTCCTGGCCCCGCCCACTCCGGCCCAGACTCCCGCCGTCGCCGCGGCCACCACGTCCTCGTCCTGCCAGAAGGGCAGACGGAAGGTGTCGGGATGCACCTCCCCAAAAAGGGACAGTTGCTCCTCTGCCCCCTGTGGGCGGGGCAAGCGCAGAGTGGGCGGGGCATGCAGGGGCAGACAGGAAATGCAGCGAGTTGACGTATTGCGCATTTAACATCAACGTACATGCTAACAGTCATGGCTAGGGCTGGACAATACCATCGATATCACGATTAATCAAACATTCCATTACCAATTATTTTTGGCCAAGGTTTTCACCCTCAATATTTTGAAAACAACAAAAACACACAAGTATGGTTTAAAGGGACGGTGCTGAAACACACACTGGCGAAAGTATGAGCCAAATTATTACTCTTTTGAAAAGTATTAACAGAATCATAAAAATAATCCAAATTAGCAGTTACAGATATTCGATTAATTGCCCAGCCCTAGTGGTCAACTCATATGGATTATTAGAGCTCAAAACTGTGTTTAGTCACCTCAACAAACACTACGACTCGACCGATTATTCATATTGATATTCAGATTTTGACAATGATCAATATTATCGATACGCCAATAACGTTTATTTTAATAAAATGTCCTAGTAATAATTGGTAGTCGACCCCAAACAGAACACACACACACACACACACACACACACTCTTCTGACGTCATGCCATTCCCATGATCCCTCACAGAGCCAATCGGAAACGTCCCCAAGCACTTACTTCCCCACAATGCTGCCTGTGTACCATTTAAGGCATATTTGGGCCAACGTGGTCACGAGTGATGGGAACACTTATTAGATTACTCCTTTAATTTTCCCCGCTGTGGGAAGTGTCATATATTCATCTGTAGTAATAAAGTTGGAGATGTTAAAGGGATAATTTATGACTTAGTCTCTAACTCTCTCACAGTCCTAAACTATCCCTTTAATACTCATTAACCGCAGGACTGTGCAAGGTTTCTAACTATCCCTTTAAAGCTCAGGAAGGACGTTGCTCTCTCTCTCCCTCTCATCTTGCAGCATCGTCCTGGAGCTCTGGAGACTGTTAGTACCAGGCCAGGGTCAGGGAGGTTACATTTCTACTTGGCACCACTTCCTCGGCTCTATCTGCGCTGCCACTCTTGAGCAGTGTGTGTGTGTGTGAGTGTGAGTGTAAAAGGGCCAAAGCCAAGGTACACACAAGGCCAAACATTCCAACACAACACACTTCTTCTGAAGGAGTGACGCGGCGTGCATCAACAAAAAGCTAGCGTTTACCTTAAGGAGGCTGGAGAGGTCGTCGTCCTTGTGCTTCTGTAGCTGTAGAAACAAAAACCAAGGCTCAGAATCTAAAATGATGACCACATTCCAAAACCCACAAGTGCTGCCTTACTCGTTTCTTGAAGTAGGTTCTCCACTTGTGGTACTCGCGCAGCACGATCTCGATCCTCCTCTTCCAGTACTTCCCTTCCGTCGCGATGGCCTGGCAAACGGGTTTGGAAAACATTACGCTACTAGCACCAAAACAAAACCAAGAACGGGGTCGGCGCCAGTAAACGGAAATAAGGGAGCGCCTCACCTCGGTGGGCCGGTGGACCCCCGAGTCCATGGTTCCGTCCAGCGGCGTGACGAAGTGGCAGACGGGATTCTCTCGCTTCTCCACGTCTGCGGGAGGAAAAGAGGGGGAAGGTGAGGCGGGGACGGAGGGATGAGAGGAGCAGGAGGTGTAGATGAACTTACACTGCATGTACCAGGCCCTCCAGATGGCGTTGTTCAGCCGGATCTTGTCCCTCCAGAGCAGCTTGAGACCCTTGAAGTTCTTCCATTTCGGGGACACCAACCGGCCGCTGGTGGAGATCAAAACAAGGTGGGGTGAGCGCTCATGAATGACTAAGAAAAGCCCAATGAAATCATTAGTGCGGTACGGTACTTTCGGTACAATCCCGAAAAAGTACCCAGATTTTGAAGTTACTAGGCAAGTCTGATGAGGCGCGACCTGAAGGTAATTACATACCAAGTACCCAATACTAGAGTACTAATACTTTTGGGTACCCGATAACAGGAACTTGTACCTACCCAAACCTTCAGTACCCTCTCTGTCGTCTGGGTACTTGGGAACTGGAAACCTGTACCTGGCCAACCCATAGAGGGTACAAGTTTCTGTTATCAAGTACCTAAAAGTCTGAGGGGGTACTAGTACTATATACTGTGTGCTGTACAGTACTAAAGAGTTCCACTTATCAAGTACCCAAAACTCTGAGGGTGGTATGAAGGTTCAAGGTACCAAACATCCAGAAGATCTTTGGGGCACTAGAAGGCTTGGGTAGGTACAAGATCCAGTTATGAAGTACCCAAAAACCTAAGGAGGTACTAGGGGGGTTTAGGTAGGTACAGGTTCCGTTCATCAAGTACCCAAAAGTCTGAGGGAGGTACTGGGGAACACTAGAAGGTTTAGCCAGGCACAAGTTGCTCTGGCACTAAATCTCCTCAGTGTACAATATGGTACCTTGCTGTTTAATACAGTCCCAGGTCTGAAAAGGTACTTTTGAAAGTAAGCAGGTTTGACTGGTGACCAAGCTATCAGGGGAGTCTGATGAGAGTGCCAATGACACGACCTGTCACTAGTTGAAGGTTTAATTAGTTTAATGACGACAGGTTTGTCAGCCTGAGTACCACAATCATACGTTTTTGCGATTCATTCAGAGCTATACCGGAATGGAGGACAGGCCCCGTCCCCGAGGAACGAGTGCAATGGAACCTAATCTGTTTACTATTTTGAAAGTGCAGCTGGGGCACCCATGGCATGTTCCCAAACGGAGAGGGAAGGGAAACCTCCAGCAGCGTTTCTGCCACCAGGCTTTTATGAGATACGCTGGCGTGGGAACGGAACACAATGCGCCATAAATACGACAACGGTTACGTAGGTGTAGTTTCCACAACTTCCACCCTGCCGCTAAACGCCGACTAGGAGTGTGTTAGAAACTGAGGCCTGTCCCTATTTTGGACTACCCCGAGCAGCTGTCCAGGGAAGCCGCTGACAGCATGTTTGCGTCTAACGTTTCACAGAGGGCCCGGCACCAACAACGATACAAGGACACTCAGCTTCTTATCTTTATCCTTTGACGACGGGCGTCGGGGAAGGTTATCGCCCAAGAAGCACTGGAAGGACAGAGGGAAAACAGCCGAAATCATTTTTACACATCACGTACAAACATTTGATCTCAGTTGACAGCCGTAGACCGCCAGCACATCCCTCTCGTCTCTGCTAATGAAAGCTTTGAGGAAATCTAGGTGCATTGTTTTGACATTCTTACAGGAACAGGAGTATCTGTGTTTTTTAATGCATTCCTGCTCGGCCGGTCCTGAGATACGGCCGTAAACAGTGAGGGTGGAAGAGGTTCCAGTTCACTCGTCTGGGATGGTGACTAGGGGGTGGAATCAAAAGGGAATGCACTCATCAGTTAATGTCCCTAAACGTAGCTTACAAGTTAGCAAGGGCAGACATGGGATAAAACGTGAGACGAGGTTTCTGAAGACAGGACGCTCACCAAACCAATAAACACACAAACCAAAATAAACCCAAACCGCTTTCATCATCTGAGTGCTTACAAGTGTCGCTGCTTCTCTGTGTTTGCCATAAGACGTTCCAAAGAAGCGTGGAGTTGTCTCAGAAGATTTACAAGAAGAAGATAAGGAAGAAGACAGGGCGCCAAACTTGTTTTGAGAAGTTTTACCAGATGTTACGAGTCTACGACAGCAGCTCGTTCTTGATGTAAACACTTGCAAACAAAGTCACAAAGCAGAACAGTACTGGACCTGGAGTTTTGTTCTGACATCCACTACCATGCCTTGGTTCACAATGATTCCCGACCAGTTGCAATCAGAACCACACTGGAACTGGAACATTCCTGCTATCCTAAAAGATACTGGTTGCAGATACCCAAAAGTCTGAGGGGGTACAAGAGAGTCTGACCCAGTACAGGTTCCCCTTCCTTCTCCCAGTCTGACAGCAAGCAGAACCAGCAGCTAAAGAACCCAAACACTTCTAGCAGCTAAATGACACCAGTTTGTGTAAAGTTTCACTTCCCGTGAGTGTATAGTCTTGACGGTGGCCGGAGTTACTTTGTGTGTCAGGGTGAGGAGAAGTGGCGTTCCAACTGTTTATCCAATTAAGACCAGACAGGAAACTCCTGACGACCATCACGTGCTCCTGTTATAGCCTCAGTCAGAACAGCTTAACTCATCAGGCTGAGCTGACCTCTTTATGGATAAAACTCTCTACATGTCCAAACGCTACAACCGTGCTGACAAGCTTTCAGAAGGAAAAGTGAATAAGTTATCACAATATTTTTTGTCATATTGATCGATTTTGATAATTATCACGATATATTGTCAGTGTTTTTTTTATGTTTTGTTTTTTTGGATTCTTATACAGACTGAATGAACAAGTTAAAATAATCAAACAATATTAAACAAATAATTTTCAACAAATTTCTACTTAAAGAGCCCTGAGAACTGGGGCAAAAAAATTGCCGCTGCCAAAGAACAGCTAAAGAGAGCTGTCAACACCTCACTTCCAGAGCGCTTTCTCGGTGCTTGTTGTTGCTAAGTTATGAAAAGCGTCATCTGGTACTTTCACGGTCGTATTTTATTTGGTTTTTCCCCAGGCGGCATTTGTTGTCAAAGCGTCCGCCGCAACTATAAAGCGCTGCATTTTCATTGCCTTTTTTCCACTCACCGCGGCATCTTTTCTAACGCTACGTGACGGTGCGCTTGCACTTAATCTTGAGGACTCCAACAGGTGGCAGTGTACACCATAAAAGCGTCCAGTCTGCCGTTAAGTGACAGAAGAAGAAGAAAGCTGCAGTGAGAGAAAACATTTCGCTGTGAAATGAGGAAGATAAAAAATTATTTGCATTCGGATGTTACAAAGGTGTTTGTTGATAGTAAACAAAGATGCTGACGTCACGTGGCAAAACTTTAACATACAACTGCCCCAATTTTTGCTGGTACTGCAACTCTCATAAATTTATGACGACATGCTCAGTGGATGCGTCAAGACCGCTGAGAACGCGTCAGCCATGATGCGCGTGCATAAGTGCTCTGAACGTTAAGTATATCTCGGCACGCGACCACTAACGTTTCCCGCGCGGCTTTTTCGTGTGTTATGGGTAATTTGCATCATTGGGCGCGATTGGCTGTTGTGCTGGCGTTATGCCGAGCTACGTGATTAGCCAAAGATACTGTCTATCTTAACGCGCTGTCGCATAGTGGACAAACAAGTATGATCGAATTTTATAGCCTAGTTTATCATCGTTATCGTCATCACATTTTTCTCGATAAAATATCGAGATCGTTTTATCGCCCAGCACTAGTTTGAACAAAAGAGGCAGTTAGTTGAGTTCAAATCTTCTTGACATTAAAGTTAGGGAGGTTAAGTTGTTTTTGTGGGGTGAGGCGGGTGATTGTGTTCTTTTAAAACACAACTTTTAGCATTCCTGCTAAACTTCCAACCATGATCACAACTTTTCTGACAGAGAAATCAGTGTGTTCAAGCTAAAGAGAGGGTTAGTCGAGTGGAAATGCTTTTGTTTTAAAGTCAGGGGGTTATTTCTTTGTGTGTCTGCTTCAAGCAACAGTTAATGTGGTGGAAATGTTCTTAAAACGATGAGGCAGTTATTTAATAAAAATGTCACACTTTATGCTCATGTTACAACCACGATTATAACTTTTTTGACAGAAAAGTGAGTCTGTTTGAGCTAAAGGGGGTGTATTTGGGCTGAAGATATGGTTTGTTTAGTGGAAATGTAATTTTTTTTGGCATATTGGCCAATTTACAGACATGATTATAAATGTTCTGACAGAAAAGTGAGTGTATTTGACATAGAGACATGGTTAGTTCAGTTTTTTTATATTTTAAGTTAGGGGGTAAGCTTTTGTGGGGCAAGATTTTTTAAAAATATAAAAATAGCCATTTTGGTTCACTTTACAACCACAATTCCATCTTTTCTGACAGAAAAGTGAGTCTATTTGAACTAAAGACAGGGTTGGTTTAGAGGAAATGTAACATTTTTGGCATACTGGGCACATATTACAACTTTTATGACAGTAATTTTGGCATTTCTGCTCAATTTACAGTTACAATTCCAGCTTCTCTGATGTAAAAGTGAGTCTATTTGAGCTAAAGTGAGTGTATTTGAGGTAAAGACATGGTTAACTGGTTGTTTCGGCTCACTTCAGAACCACAATTCCAGCTTTTCTGACAGAAAAGTGAGTCTATTTGAGCTAAAGACAGGGTTAGTATGGTGGAAATGTTGAAATGTCTGGCATACTGGGCCTTCAGTCCAACCTTTTCTGAAATAAAAGTGCGTGTATTTGGTGTAGAGTTAGTCAGTCTGGCTGTAGATGCTTTTAGCGTGTACGCTCGTAATGAGGCGAGGTGTGAAACTCGAGCCACGCCGCTCTCCCGTCACGCTCGGCCCGCTCGGGGGTGGCTCGGGTCCCGGGGCCCTTCGCGGAGCTTTCCTCACCTGTAGGCCAGCGTCATGCACTCGAACAGCTTGGTGAGGGAGGCGTCGATGGAGAGGTGCGACATGCTGGCCTTGCCGAAGTGGTAGGTCTGACAGGTCTGCTTGTTGACCGTGTCGAAGTCGTAGCCCTTCTTGGGCGGGTGCTCGATGTGCGGCGTGGACACCATGAAGTGTCCGCTGTGGATGATCTGCGAGTCGCGGCCGTCCGACTTCCTCAGGCCGAGCTGGGGCTCCTCTACGTCGGAGTCGTCGTCCGCTGTGGCCGGGACCGGGACCGGGACTCGTCGCTGCTGCTGCTGCTGCCTTATCCGGATCTCTCTGGTAGCCATACTTAACCTCGCCTCTTTATTTCTTGCGTTCCAGTAAAGTTCCTCGACTAACTTTTCCTTTGCTGTTATCGCGTCATAACTCCGACCTCCGCGCTGGTCGTCGCTGCCAAACGAACCGCTCGCTGACGAGTCATTTTTCGGGGTTTTTATAGAACTTCTGGCTCGTCTTTCTTTAACCAAAACGCCTCGAACGAACACACAACACACACAAAGCGCTCGTCTGAAGACTGGTGGGGCCGCGTTCCAATCCGCACTAACACACTACGTAGTAGACGAGGGAGACTGAAAACGAAACTGCAAGAGCTGCCTGGGGAGTCGATTCCTCGAGTTCAGGTGAGTCGGAGCTGAGAATCGACTCCACACGGTCGTAGAGCCACTGTCCGAGTTTGGACATGAAATGAAGTGACAGTTGTTTATTATCATCTCTTACATTTATGAAGCGCTTTACTCGCATTGATGTTCCAATAGTTAAATGTTTGAATCATGAATTTAACGTTAACCAACATTTTTAAATTCTAAAATTCTTTTAGAATCAGAATCAAGATTTAAAAACGTACAATTTGCTCTCGGTCGTTTTCTCTCTATTATTACAGACAATATAAAACCAATAAAACACTATACGCTATATAAAGTACTATACAATGAAGAATATGTAATATATAGCACAATTTGCTTTACATAATGTACAATATTTAATCAATCTATACGTTATCAAGGTGCGTATTGATGACAATAATAAATAAAAAGTGTTTTCGCCTTTTCATGTTTCATATTAATTAATTTGTTAAACCTTATTGCAGCCAATTTGGAACACATTTCAGTACATATAGCTGGGTATGTGAAGAAGTAAAGAATTATCTGTTACTAAATCATTTAAAACGTCTTTATAAAATTTTAGCAGGAAATAAAAATATGATACACATTATAATTAGTGTATTAGCATTATTAAGTATTGTTTAAGTATTAAGTATTGTTTTATGAGTATATTTATACACAAAGAGTTGTAATTTTGACTTCCGAGAATGGTTTAAATGTATACTGAGGTTATTATTACCTACAATTTGTCTTATTTACTCATCTTTATGAAATCACGAAGCTGGTTTACATTTTGACCAGATGTGGGCTAATTAAAGTAGAGGGTTGGTTTTAAACCTTTGTTCCGACTACGATAGAGTCGATTCTCAACAACTCAAATCCGATTCGGAATCGAGCAACAATAGGAAATACTGGTGAACTGAAGCGAGGGATTCGGGG
>JAVGVS010002939.1:0-10370 GCA_032718565.1 Distichodus sexfasciatus
TAATAATAATGTTGATTAAAATGTATTAAACATGACCATACTATGTGATGTTAAAAATGTTACCTTATAAATTTATATCATTAATGAAATTATATATCATGGCAAAATTTGGAATTCTAGATATTGATATTAGAGTAAAATACCTTTTACATTTTCAGTCTCACCTGTTATTGTCACGTTGTTCATGTTTTTACACAGTCCTGGTTCTACACAGTCGCAGCTCACTGCATTATTATAAAAAACGGGTTTGAATTTCACACCTATAAATTTAAACATGGTTTACTATCATATATTAAAGAAAGAAAGAAGTGTCAAGTTAAAATTCACTGTTACTATAAAAGGAAGGTAATTGTGCTAAGAAACTTCAACAAAAACACATTTTACAATTATTAACAATAATTTATTAAATGATTACCTCCAATCGCCAAATATGTTCCATCTCCAAACACAAGGTTGGGTGTCACCACTCCACAGTAATACATTGCCTCATCAGTCCAATTTGTGTTTGAAATAATCAATGTGAAGCAATTTGCTGATTTTTCTATTTTGAAACGCTCAGTGTTTCTTTCATTATAAAATTTTGGATCCGATAATTGCAGACCTCTAGCAAGAATATGAGGCTGTTTTCCTGCAGGCTGCTTATACCAAAAACTTTCTTCATTTTTTGCTCCAGTAATGCAACATTCTAGGGCGGCAGAGTCTCCAATTGTCACATTTATTTGTTCATTTGGCTGATAAACATTACTTACTTCTGAAGATTGAATTTTAGGACGTTTTCTGCCTGGTTGGACAGTGTCTAGAAAAACAAACACATGGTGAAGGACTTCTTCAGCGGGTGTTTAATTTCATATAAATTAATATAATATCTCACATTTAACTCATTTAAATTGTGCAATAAATTGTAATAGATATAAATATATTATGAAAATTATAATACGTGTTACTTACCCATAATGCTCAGGAAGAAAACAAACATCCAGGTAAATATCATTTTAATTCAAATATACTGAAAAATAACCACCATTACAGGAAAATACAAATTAATATATGACACATACGTTAGTGCTAAACAAGGTCTGAACTCACTACTGTTTGAAAATAAAATGTCACAGTTTCCAGGCTAAACCCTCCCACATCTCAAATTCTCACCCCACATCCACCCACGTCTCACTCCTTTTTGTTACCATATTAGTGGTTTTGCAACGTAAGTCTCACTGCATCTTGAAAAACAACCAAAACAACTGAAAATACTTCTTAAAGGAGTTTTGACAAAAACCTTTCTTTAACACTCGTGAATGTGTTGAAGCAGCGTGATCAAATAAGCAGCGTGGTCAAATAAATTAAAATTTTAGAAGAGGTGTATTAACTGGACGTAAAATGCTGTTTTTGTACTTTGTGAGACATCCACCAACATCTTACTCTACTTCATTACCATAATAATGTATTTTGTGAAATGAACAGCAATGTTAAAATAGATTGAAACTTGAAAACAATCTAAAAAACCTACTGCACATGCTATCATAAAAGCTATTGCAAAATGACTTGTATTTATAAATGTTTTAAAGCAGGATGATTGTCAAATAAAAATTGATTATGGAAGTTCTGAAAGAGGTGCATTAAGCCTTGTCAATATAAAAGCTGCTATTTTACATTTTGAGAAACTTGAACATGCACCCACATGTCTCACACTGTTATTACCATATTGTTGGGGGTGGTTTTTGGGGGGTTTTGCAGAATCTTTATTAATGTTATGGACAGCACCACCTATTGGAGCTACCAAAACCTCTAACAACAGCAAGCAGATGAAACTATAAGTTTATTATGTGGTGAGTGTGTTATATTAAAAGTAAGTGTATTATGTTTCAGCAAAACTAGGCCATATGTGACTGGAATAAATACATATAAATTTATTATGAACGTTTTACTCATGGGGCGGCATGGTGGTGCAGTGGTTAGCACTGCCGCCTCACAGCGAGAAGCTCCTGGGTCCGAACCCCGGGGACGACCGTAGGGCCTTTCTGTGTGGAGTTTGCGTGCTCTCCCCGTGTTCGCGTGGGTTTCCTCCGGGTGCTCCGGTTTCCTCCCACAGTCCAAAGGCATGCACTATATGTTAACTGGGGACTCTAAATTGGCCCTGTAAGGTGTGATTGTGAGTGTGAATGTGTGAGTAGGTGCGCTGTGTTGGCGCCCGCCCAGGGTTATTCTCCGCCTTGCGCCCGTCAGTTCCCAGGATAGGCTCCGGTCCCCCCGTGATCCCAATTGGGATTAAGTGGCTGAGATAATGAATGAATAAATGAATGAATGTTTTACTCAACAATAAGTGAGTTAAAATTTAATCTGTGTTTAAATATACTTCAAAATAACTTGAAAAAACTAAAAAATGATGTATGGGTTAATGATAAAAGAGGACTGCACTGACCATATCCACAAAAAGGAAATTTGTGATTTGTGAAATTAGGTCACGTCTGTTTACACATACATCCAGATGTGAATCACCTTCATTATCAACAAATCAGCAACAGTGTTAGGACACTGAACCTTGAAAACAAAAACTACAGACAATATTGTCATCATAGATATCTCTCCAAAAATGACTTTTATTCTGCATTAGTAAATGTAGTTAAATCAATACAACTGTCAGGAAAATACATTCTGATTTTAGGAGTCCTAAATTTGTGTACTAAGTGAAATAGTTTAAGCATTGTGAACATAAAGCTATTGTTTTATATATTGTGTATATAAATACAAATACATAAGTAACACATTAGGGAAGATGAATCTAAACAAACAATGAAAACGTGACAAGTTTGCCTTTGGTGGTCGTGGATGGAAATTGGGACAAATATGGAGTTGGTCCACACTTTGCAACTCTAACAGCTTGAATTCTTCTGGGAAGGCTGTCCACAAGGTTCAGGAGTGTGTTTATGGGAATTTTTGACAATTCTTCCAGAAGAGCATTTGTGAGGTCTGCCGCTGATGTTGGAGGAGAAGGATTGGCTGGCAATCTTTGCTCTAATTAATCCCAAAGATGTTCAATTGGGTTGAGGTCAGGGCTCTGTGCAGGCTGGTCAACTTCCTCCACACCAAACTCCTTCATCCATGTTTTTATGAAGCTTGCTTTGTGTACTGGTGTTGTGCAGTCATGTTGGAACAGAAAGGGGACATCCCCAAACTTTATATATAACTCTTTCTTCATATATGGCATTAAGAGGTTCAGATAATGATTGGCCTCATTTTAACATATCAATCAATATCAATTGGTCACTCCTGACCAATTCACCAATCTTATATTTTGCAATTTTAATCGACAACTGAGTAGACGCACTGAGTGAAGGTAGTGAATGTATTCACGGCCTCCATCCCTCTTTCAGCTTTCCTTTTACGCTGCAAAGCTGTTGAATTTAATCCCTGAAGGTGAGAAAACCTGAGTGATTTACAGAGCAAATGTACAGCACCCAAACTTTTTAAGTACATGAATTAAATACATAATTTGATTTGGAAAATTAGGAACAATGCACATTATATTGAGCACAACACAGATGGACAAGAAAGAAGTTTGTTCTTAAAACCCACATATGAAGTTTTCATGAAATTTAACACATTCAAATGTTAATTTTGTTGTTTTGCGCTACTAAATTTCACATATCGACTTCTGCTCACTTCTTACAACAGGCTTACACTTTGAATTTTGCAAGTATAGGGACCTTATTAAGATTAGAGAATTTTGGTGAATGTTTTATTGGTGATGTCAGTGAATGAGGCCCAATGTGTGTAAAATCTATCACTTAATTTAATATTTACTTAGTATATATAAAGTATGTACAAATAAATACAAAATTACAGTGTCCTCTTATAAACAGTATATGAATTCATGCTCAATGATTACACACACCTGAGCATATAGTGCCAAGTCTCTGGAAGTGTTCCCTATTCAGAAAAGGGGCAAAATTAGAAATGTTAAGGTCTTTGGAACTCAAATTGTAACCACCTTTTGATGACTTGCATACTTACTTTCACAGTTCTCACACTCTTGGCTTCTCAGCATTAAATAAGTCAGGAAAATTACAAGAATACCAAAGAAGGCCAAAACCAATCCCAAGCTCAGCACTACACAAAGAAATAATAATCATCACCATCATCATCCATATTTTGTATTAGTGCTGCTTAAAATGTAGTAAAATTTGTAGTGTAGCAGTAAAATTTCAAATCAAAATTCCAACTGAAGCCTATCCCAGAAACTATGGTCACAAGGTGGGGACCAACCCTTGGCAGGCGCCAACACACTGCAGGACACACACATCCACACAATCACACTCCTGTTCACACCATATAGGGACAATTTAGAGTCACCAATTAACCTATATTGCATGCTTTTGGACTGTGGGAGGAAACCAGAGCACCCGGCTGAAACCCACACGGACACAGGGAAAGCATGCAAACTCCACACAGAAAGGCCCTATGGCCAACCCAGGGATTGAACCCAGGACCTTCTTGCTGTAAGGCAGCAGCGCTAACCACTGAGCCACCGTGCCGTCCATATTTAAGGTAAAAAAAAAAAAACCCTAAAATATCTTTTCAGACTTTAGTCTTAATTGGTCATTTTTCTGGCCAGAATGATGCACTTTAAAAATATAATTTTGACATTTTAGAAAGATTGCCAGAGTTTTAATCCGAGCTCAGACACTCAGGTTTCCTCTTTTGCATCTCATCTGAACGTTGGTAACAATTTTACAGCACAGTTTTTCTCTCTGTCACTGCATTGGGGCACACACAGGACCCCTGATGTTAGTGTCACTGACATCACTAACAGCAGCAAGCGGTTAATTAAGCGGTTCATCCCTTATATCAAAAATTCACATTGTTGTGACTACATTATATTAATAACAAACAGATTACTAACTACTAAAGATTAAATCAAAAGCCTGAAAATATTGTTATAAACAGGTATGTCATAATACTGTATACCAAAATGTTTTATTGATATACACTACCAGTCAAAAGTCCCATTCAATGTTTTATTCTTTATTATCATGACTATTTACATTGTAGATTCTCACTGAAGGCACTATGAATGAACACATATGGAATTATGTAGTAAACAAAAAGTGTGAAATAACCCAAAACATATTTTATATCTTAGATTCTTGAAAATAATCACCCTGTGCTTTGATCACTGCTTTGCACACTCTTGCCATTCTCTTGATGAGCTTCATGAGGTAGTCACCTGAAATGGTTTTCCAACAGTCTTGAAGGAGTTCCCACAGATGCTGAGCACTTGTTGGCCCTTTTGCCTTCACTCTGCAGTCCATCTCATCCCAAACCATCTCGATTGGGTTTGGTCAGGTGACCGTGGAGGCCAGGCCATGTGGCGCAGCACTCCATCACTCTCCTTCTGGGTCAAATAGCCCTTACACAGTTGATTCATAGTTTTGATGCCTTTAGTGAGAATCTACAATGTAAATAGTAATGAAAATAAAGAAAAAAACATTGAATGGGAAGGTGTGTCCAAACTTTTGACTGGTAGTGTAAAAGATGCTCCAAAAATGACTTTTACTGAGCACGTATAAATATTTTGGAGAAATATACTTTTCAGTAAAATTATTCTTGGAAGTCATAAAATACGTTTGTGAAAATGGGTTGTAATGCATTTTGTCACTGCTTGTTTAGATGAAAGAATTTATTGATTTCACACCTACTCTTTTACATATGGATATATTACTGGCTTAGAGAGTCAGGACTTTGATTTTACCTCTCATCACAAAATATTGTTTGATAAAATGTTTTGAATATATGAAAGATTATATGAAGTGTATTCTATTTGCCATGTATTGTGAGGTACACAATCTGAAATTTTGAAATTTTCTGCATGCTTTTCCGCATGCAGCTTTAAATCTTAAAATACCTCAACTATAACCTTAAAAAAGAAGATCTCAATCCATTTCAAACACATGAGTCTATTATTCAAATTGTCCCCAAAATGGTTGGGCTGCAATAGATTATAACAAAATAAAATTGTATTACACCTAGAATAAACTATATAGTATACATAGAGTACAAAGGTGAATCATAATGTGTACAATGTTTATTGTGAAAAAAGTATGTGTATTAAAAATTCAACTTTATTATACATCATATTATTAAATACAACATTTTTGCTCCATCCTGAAACCGTCACAACATTTTATCGGGTCCTTAATAACAAAACACTACTTTTGGGAAATTATGGGGGAAAAGCTGTTTTAGTAAAAGCTGAAGAATTTCTAAATAATTAATCTATGTAGGAGGAAGAGTTTTTCACTTCGGAGTACACACTGTTGTCAGGCCGAATTCTCTTTTCTTTGCTCTTCTTTTTGTTGAAACGTAAAGCAGCATAACTCAGCTCCACTTCATCACTGTCCTGTTGGAATGGTCACCAGACAAAATGTACATCAGTTTTTTAAGCCAATTTCATCAAATTATACTGCACATACACCTCAATGTATGGTCTAAATCTATGGAATATACTTTTTATATTTATTAAGTGGTTACCTTTTTGTATGTGTTCTCATTTACAACACTTTGCTTAAGTCCCACTGTAGAAAATATATGATCTTAATTTCATGGATCATAAAGCGTGAGGATTGTGTCATTTTTCAAACAATTTTTTTTACTATTCCTTAACAAAGATTTTTGCTGTTAATTCTAATGTTCTAAATTTTACTCATACAAATAGCAAATGATGTCTAAAAAGCACAGTCTGAATTATCACTTACCTCTGCAGTGTTCACAGTCCCTTTTTTTACAAATAAGGAAGGCTTGACCCACGAGCACAAGCACACAAACCACCAGAGCTGCTCCAAAACCCATCAAGAGATACTGATTGTTCATAGATGTTGCTGCATGCAATAAAACAGTGCGTTATGTACGTCTATTTATGGAAATGTAGCTCTAAGATATTGAGTTTCAAGCGTTCAAGGAGACCACATACTGTCATAAATTAAAATAAATAAATAAATAAATAAATAAATAAATAAATAAATAAATAAATAAATAAATATGCAATCTTCACTCAACAACAAACAATACTAAAGGGGTGTAATTAAATGTAAATGTTCATTGAAAGGAATATTTGAATATTATCCCCCCCCCCATTTTATCATTTAATTAATCTACATTCAGTTGATTCTTATATTCCACTGATCAAATTGTGAAAAATTATCAGCTAAAATAATATATTCAAACACTTACACAAAACTCCTACAGGTCTTTTAGAAAACTCCTTCAGTCCTTAAGGAATGAAATAAGAAATTTGCAGTGAACATACCCAAAGGGATTGTTGTCCCATTGCCAAGGTAAATTTTGCCACAGGTGGCCACAGCGCAGTAGTAAGTGTGTGTTTGCTGGAGGCTGTGTGTGTTCTCAGTGAGTTTGTACACACAGCGTTGCATAGAAGAGCCGATCTCACACTGACGGCTCCTGTTGTGATGAGTGTAAATGATTTCAAAATGGGATTCTCCTGCAGCAGCTCTCAACCAGAGCACTCTGAGTTCTCCTGCTTTGCTCTCAGACACCACTGAGCACTTCACACTCAATGATCCTCCCGCAGAACTCGACTCTGCACTCTGATGCACTGAGACATGGTTATCTGGAAGATCTGGTCAATATTACATAACCAAAGTAAGATCTATATCATAACCAGCTGCAGTAAATATGCTGTTTTTTCCCTGCAGTATTTTGCTGTATTTTCATCACACTGTAACTAATTGCTGTAAATGTACAGTTATTTCCCTAGCATATTTCACTGCATTTTCATAACACAATGCAACCAGACAATTTAGCTATTTTTGTATATATTTTTTTGAAAAATTACTGTACTTTTTATAAAGAAGACCTACAGCAAACTTGTGATTTCAAGTAGTTGCTTTGCAAATACAGTAACATGCAGTACCAGCATTTCCAAAAATGCTGTAAGCAAGTACAATAAATACATGTAAATGTTTTTAACTCCTCTGCCAGTATTATGCTGTAAATTTACAGTGAAATTTTTATCGACAAACGTTCAGTTAAAAAAAAAAGCTTGATTTTCTGTGCCAGTGTTTACTTACCTGTCACAGCTAAAAATGTTCCAGAAGAAAATTTAACTATGTTGAAAAAGAAAATACCACAGAAATAAGTTCCTTCATCTGCTTTACTAACATGTGGAATATGCAGAGATATTGTGTCCTTCGTCTGCTTAATTGTAAAGCCCAAATTTTGGAAACTGGGCAAAATTATTGCATCCATTTTCGGTCCCTTTGTTGCCACCGCTTGTAATCCTTTTCCTGGTGTTAACTTGTACCAAAGCATGTTTTCATTGATTAATGTTTCACCAAATGTGCAATTAAGAGTAACAGCATCTCCCAATTTTGACCAGGCATGTGGTGGCTGATGAAGATCAATATTTTCAGCATGACCTAGAGAAAAATTGAAATTGAATGTGGGAAACATAGATTCATCATTTTGGTGAAGGATTTGTAATATTTACCAGTTTTGTAGAGAGCTAAAATGATAATCCAAACAGGAGTCATGAGGTAAAACCTGGTATTACTTCATGTGAAATGTTAAAAAGAAACTGGCACTGCATTGTATATTGGTCTGTAGAAGTCTTCTCATTGGCTGACACAAATTTTTCCATCAACTTGTTTTTTTAACCTTCACTGGCCACAAAAATCAGAGGTGAAAAGAGGAACCGAGTGTTTCTAATACTTGTATGTTTTTATATATTTTTTATTTATTTATTTATTTTTTAGCTTTTTAAAAAAATGTACACTCATTATAAATGAATACAATTTTTAGCACAATGCAAACAACACTTATAAGATATGATATCTTACAAGAGTCTTATAAATGGGCATAAAATTCTCTTATACTATTTGTAAATAGTAAAACATGGCACAGATCTTTTTTAAATTCTCTTTCTCAGGTTATGGGTGTATTTTATGCTTATGTAGTGTATTACAACACATTGACACATGCATCTTCACTGTTACATTAAAACATTCACACTTCGCAATAGACTTTACACTCCCCCCCCCCTCCCCCAGAAAGGTGTAAACAAAGGTGGAGCGTTAAAAGGTTATGTAAAACATAATATAATGATTTACTCCCGTTCTCAAAGTCTGTGCCGGTGCTGATTTTGAGCTTACTTTTTGTGCTTGCCCTGACAGAGCTTGCTTTGTGCATTTGTCCAAAATCTCTTGATTGAGATGAAGCCTTAAGAATACCTTACACTAGAACTAAGATCCCAAGCCCAAGTCCCTGAAAAACAGCCCCCATTGGAACACCTGAGTTCAGTGATTTGGAGTAGTGTTCCAGTACTTTTGACAATTTAGTGAATATAACAGAAATACTGATGTAAGTGACAGAGGTCTTGACATGAATGTTCCGTTATTCTATTACACCTTTATTATCGCCACAAGAAGAACAAGAAAATTTGACTACTTTACGGCATACGTCACATCTGCACTTCCCCTTCGAAAGATGAGGCAGATAAATGAAGTTATGAACTAACGAAAGCATGACTGAAGCAAGTAAAACGAAGATGGTAAAAATGCTTTCAGAGGAGACAAAGAAAAGAAAGTGGGTTAGTGACAAGGTAAGAACCCAGACTAGGGTGAATATTGGCCCAGCTTTCACTTGCTGGCATGAGTTAAAAGGAGGAGGAGCGAT
Organism: Distichodus sexfasciatus; assembly: GCA_032718565.1. Classification (NCBI taxonomy): domain Eukaryota; kingdom Metazoa; phylum Chordata; class Actinopteri; order Characiformes; family Distichodontidae; genus Distichodus; species Distichodus sexfasciatus. Next base: position 9,688 of record JAVGVS010002939.1, read on the forward strand.
GGTGACCTGGCACTGATACTGTTGGAGGAGTAAGTATAAATTCTTTGTTTACCATCCATTTCTAGTGCGTTTGAGTTTGCTGTGTGGGAAGCCATGTTATTGAAGTCATAGTCCTTCGTTTATGTCCATGAATCAAGTTATTCAAGTAGTAATCTACAGCAATTTATTGAGTCAGTAGCTAATATGCTAGCTAGTTGTTGATAGTTAGCATGCTCGCTATCGCTATTCTCATTTTGACTTGCGTGCATTGAAAAATAGGAATATGGACAAAAGCTTCTCTTACGCAACTAGATAACTGCTGACACTGCTGACAACTGTAGACCATGGATGTTATGTCTGTCATCAACTGTATTTCTCCATGTGACAACTTAGACGCATCTCTGGCTAATGCTATTTCCACAGTTGGCAATACGTTACAGGGCAGGCCGAGATGAACGCTATAAACGAAAACGCTATCTTTTCATTTGTTGTTTTTTGTCGAGTTAGCTTTTGTTTCTGATATTTTATCTGGCCCAAAGATATTAATCGCACATTAGTTGTTCTGCTTCAGGAAGGTCCCCAGTCTTGTCAATAAATGCATGTGTATTACGATACAGATTTTATGACAGTTGTTTCAAGCAATACCATTTCTCGTCTGTAGGGAGACCCTGTGAGCAAATCTTATATATATATATATATATATA
>JAVGVS010002940.1:0-10370 GCA_032718565.1 Distichodus sexfasciatus
ATATTATATTATTAATGTATTGATCATTGGATTATTGATAATTATACATTACATATAACTATTATTAAATGGTGATTATATAAATAAAATGATATTAAATAATTATTTTGAACGTAAATATTTATATTCCATATACAGAGAGGTTATTTATATAAACATGCAATGTTTCTGTGTGTATATATACACACACACACACACACACACACACACCATACATATATATAAAGACATATGTACACACACACACATATATATAAAGACACATATGTACACACACACACACACACACACAAACTCTCACACCTCTATTGTGTGTGCAGTTTTATACATTCACTTTCAAATAACAAAAAATATCAAATAAATTCTTCAGTTTATGTTCGGTTTATTTTAGATTTTTTATTGTAGTTTATTTGATCTTATTCAAATTTCCACTTTTTGTGTGTGTTTTTACTTCTCTCCCAGCGTCTCTCTCTTTCTGTCTCATACCTGATTGTCACCGCTGGGCGTCAGCGTCATTAGACCCTCTTTTATTAGACTTGGTTAAACGTGCGCTGACGCTGACGCCGACGCCGACGCCGAGGCCGACGTCCTTTTCAAGCGGGAACACGGGCCGGCGTGTGGGTGTTTGTCGAGCCGCGGCCACCCTCGGGTTGCGGCGGGGAGGAATAAAGGGCATCATTAGCGCTGTCCGTCTGTCCCCTCAGCGGCTGCTTGTGTCGCGTCGCCCCTCAAAGTAGCTTCCTCTTTAGCGGGCCGCGCCCCGGGCCGGGCCGGCCGCGGGCCGAGGACGCCCGCCGAACATGAAACGCCCTGCCCGAGCTGTCAGCTGGGGGCTCCATCTGTCAGTCAGTGGGACAGCTTCACTTTTGTCTGGAGGGAGGGAGGGAGGAAGGGTGGAGAGGTTGGGGCAGAACCGGGTCTATCGCACGCCCCGCTTCACGGGGCAAACTACACTTAGGAAGGTGGAGACGGTCAGGGCAAACTTGTTTTTTTAACCCGCTCGGTACCGACCTGAGTTATAGTTGCGGTGTTTGACAATTAGACGTTCGGGACTCCGGTCAGTTACGTCTGCAAGAATTCTACACTCTCATAATGGAAGAGTTCAGCGCAGATTGGGGGTCAAAATGAAAATGAAAATGCGTTCGGTTTCAAACTCTCAATTTCACAAAGGCCGTCGTCCTTCTGCCAGCGGACATTGATCTATATTACATGTTGAGTAAATGCTCAGAAGTTTTGGTGTCCTTTGTTGTAACCTTGGAGGCTGGGATAGTTTGACTGCCATATAAATGAACGGGCCTCCTGATGGGAGCTGCAGTCTGCAGTGTGACACCTAGGCTGCGCCCTTGAGCCACCGTAAAGAGAGAGAGAGAGTGCGCGCGAGAGAGAAAGAGGCAGGACGAACGGACGAACGGAGTGGCGCTCGCTTCTCTCTTTCCGCGCTGGAGGTCTCCACCGCTCCCTTTTTCGCGCCCGCTTAAGTCTTTGGACGAATCTCTCGGAGCTGAAAGTTCCTGAAAAGACGAGCGCGCGGCTTTAGAAACTTGTTTGGGTTTGACTTATTTAGCGCGGGGTTTGGAGCGTGCGCGCGCTCTCTGTGGGTGTGCACCGATTTGCCTTTATTGTGTATCCGTGCTGAGATTATTTCAAGTCTTGGGGGAAAAGAAATTGGTTTGAATTTGAGTTTAAACAGTAATCAATTTGATGATTCTTTTAGATCCTCTTATTGTGTCTGTTAATTTTTTTTCCGTTTGATATCAGGTGAAGGTTTAATCATCAGCTTGTCTGATCGTACCCTGCGTTTGTGTAGAGGGTTTGGTCGATTTGTGCATCATTTTTGTTCTCTTTGCATCATTAAAGAAGGAATTGTCCACATTAGAAAATAAACATTTAAAACAGACGCTCAAGGTTGATCTTGATCGAATGTGCTCTGGAGTGGTTAACCTGCCTTGACTCCATTTCATGATCATTAAAAACCAAGCTGATGGATTAAAAATGCGTTCTGCTGGACAGGAACCTGAGCACATTATTTGCTCCCGTTCAATGATTTCTGTAACCTCCACTTTGACAATAAAATCCACTTGAATATATTTGGAATTCAGCGTGATCTAATTGCTAGAAAAATGCTTTTCTTTTTAACACGGAGGTCTCGGAGCGGCACTCCAGCTTTTTTTTTTTTTTTTTTCTCCCCCTTTTTGTTCAGTCGTTTAGAAGGATGTCTTTTATTATTCCCAATGCATGTTGCAACATAGACTGCTGTGTTTTCCTCCATCCTTACTCTTCTGAATCTTTATAAGATGTACTCAGAACTTAACCAAGACGATCATACTAAATATTCCCACTCCTTTTTTTTGGCTGATTTTTTTGGTTAATTATATAGATTGTTTAACATGGCAGTTTGAGTAATTTGCGTTTTTCACTCGTGAAATGTCGAACGTCCTCACATCTCCGAGCTTGTGTTCCGTTTGCACAGTATCGTAGTTTCCTCTTTTTTTTTTTTAATGAGCTCCTAATGAAGGAGAGGAAAGTCATTTAAACTGCTCTGTGCATAATGCGTTATGCATAATTCCATTGGTAATTGTTTAGAAATTAAATGCTGTTGAAACAGCATTGCAGGTGGAAGATACGTGAGAATCGTGGCCATTTGTGTTTGTTTAGTGTGAGAATAATTGTGTTCTGGAGTCTCCTTTCATCTAGTGAAGTGTCCTTGCAGGATGTGTAAACACACACACACATTCCTATAAACAATAAAAATTCTGCGGGATTATAATCTTATTATAAGCTCTTGCGGACGGAAGCTTTAGAATAAAAATAAACATATTTCTTACATTATATATGCTATACGTAGAACGTATTATTTGCCGTCATCTGTTGAATCTACGACATTTTAGTTTTAACTCGCCAGTATGATCGCCAGTGAGCCATCTCACCAACGCCCCCCACCCCCCTCCCCATACCATCTGCTGGAACATATTTATGTTTATATATGCATGGAGAAAGATGCCTTGAAATCACTTCAAAAAAAAAATTGCAGCTCCTTTTCTAATTCAGATTTCACAGCTCCGTCTACAGACATTTGGAGAGAAAAAAAAAATCTTGTTTCTGTAATAATCGCAATGAAGTCTAATGAAGGAGACTTATCTGTCAACGTACCCCCGAGTCTCTTCAGCTAAACATATAAAGACCAAAGACCAGACCTAAAGACTCCCTGAAGAGATTAGGGTTACATTCATTTCGGGGCTGGAACTTGTCCCCCCACCCGGAGACGCAGAGAGAGAGAGAGAGAGAGAGAGAGAGAGAGAGAAAAACACAGGGAGTGAGAGATGGAAGTTTGGTGTTTGAAGAGACTTGGGCATCCTGGACCACCTGGATTTATTTGGGCCAAACATTGCTCCGGCCGTCTAGGCACACAGCGTCCAGTAGGAGCGCGCTCAACAGAAGGTGCCTCCTCAGAACTCACACCTGAGCCCCTGCTTTTCTCTCCCCCTCTCTCTCTCTCTCTCTCTCTCTCTCTCTCTCTCACACTCGCGCTCACACTCTCTGTGGTCCTGCCCTGTCCTACTTTAGCCTGGCCCATCCTGTCCCTTTGATTTGGGCTACTTAGCCGGCCACAGATCATCTACACACTTCACACACACTGTTTCCCCTCTCAGCACTGCATGTTTGTGGGGATACATTTCACAAACGGATATGGGGAAAAATAGGCCGATTAATGGGCGGATGGACTATGATGGACAACCTACAGGTTACAACGTCCACTTATAGCTTGATATTTTAAAATATGCTGATCGAAAGAGATTATAGGAGCAACTGTTCTCTCAAATGGATATGTTTCAGGAGCAATCTTCAAGTGAAAGTGAAAGCGAGTGAATATTTGTCATTGTGAAAACACCACAGCACAGCACACAGTGCACCACAGCGAAATGTGACCTTTGCGTTTGCCCCATCCGTGAAGGAGCAGCGGGCAGCTGACATGCTCAGCACCCGGAGAGCAGTGCCTGAGGGCGGTACCTTGCTCGCGAGTACCTCAGTGGTAAATTTAGCGATCCAGGATTCGAATGAAGCACCATCTCTATCACTAAGCTGTTGGAGTTATGTAAAAGCTCTAGTATTTCATATGCTCAGTTTTATAACGCAACGTTAACATGGCTAAGCAGCGATTATTTCGGTTCAACATTGTTGTTGCGTTTTTCTGCTGAGAGTAAAGTCAACAATGTGTGGAAACAATTTACGAAAGCCTTTTGATTTGCAGAAAAAAAAAAAGCTGCACGCGTTCTATATTTTCATCAGCCTTGATACTGGTGAAGGTCTCAGGTTGTTATGTTAAGCTCAAAACTAATTCCGCAAGACCTCCAGATGAATAGAGAAATGGCTTGAATTGTACATCATTGAAACAAACACACCACCGCTGACTTTACAAAGTGCAGTTTCTGACCATCGTACTACAAAGACAACGTGACCCTTCGAGTGACTCGAGTGTTGTCTGTGTGAACTGATTTGGGATTCTTTTTAACCAAATGCAATCTTTCTGAAGGTGTTTGAGTTATGTAGTTATAATAGTGTTTGGCATTGGCTCCACATTGATTTTTTTGGTTGTTGTTGTTGTTGCGCTTATGTGGCTGAGGAAAAAGGCGGTCGTAATACGTATGGAAACGATTTCCTATTGGTTTGAAATCTGAAGAAAAATGCTTATATTATACATACTATTTTTTTCTCCCTCATTACCGAAGGCCTCAGGTCTTTGTAGTTTGTAGTTGAATATCATTTATTGTGCTAAGATTGTTTGAATACTAATTCTGCATGACTTCCAGTTACATAGACAGTGTTTCCGCTAGGTTTACAGCTCTGGGGGGCAGGGGTAAGGTTAAGGCTGAAACATATTTGCTGTGATCTACGTGTGCGTATCCGTAAACACTCGCGTTGTTAACGTTTGTGCTGATATACTTGCGTCCGTACTGTGCGTCGTAATCTCTAGTGTGTACTCCTGACCACCAGGGGTCAGTGTCGAGGCCGCAAACCTAATAAATGAATGAATACCTGTATTGCATTTACACTAACAGCGTTTAGCAGACGCTCTTATCCAGAGCGACTTACATTTCCTAATTTCAGGGTCTTTTCCCCTGAGAGCAACTTAGGGTTAAGGGTCTTGCTCAGGGACCCAATGTTGGTAAAGCCAGAGGTCAGATTCGAACCCACAACCCCATGGTCCAAAGGTGAGCGTTCTACCACTAGGCCACCAACACCTGTATCTTAAAATCGTCATCTGTCAATCCAAACAAACATGTCTTCAGTCGAAGAAGCGTTCATCTTCATCATACTGAGACGGCACCAGAGAAGAAAACGAAAATCGCGCAGATGGTACGTTCGACCACTTAGTAGATGCCGTCAGCAAAATGGGGAATTCTTTTCTCTGGTTTTGCCAATAAAAGAGACATTGACGAGGAAAAACACCGGGAATATTTCCGAATGTCTCCTTAAGTGTTGGATGAATTGCTCCGTCGAATTCACCCTCATATTAAACACATTCAGACTCACAGTGACCCAGTAGGCAGCGCTCAGCGACTGGCTGTCACCCTTTGGTTTCTCGCAACACTGCCCCCTATAAATTACGCAGGTATTGCATCTCCGTATACATACAAAAACCGACGCAAAGAACGCAGGATACGGATCGCGGCTGTACGTTCGTACATACATACGTAGTTAACAACAAGTATATTCCAGCCTTTAGACTGACAGCGACACAAAGTGTGCAGCTTTTGTCACTGCAGTGTATCCCTTCAGAATCTCGTGATATGGGAAGTAGCAGATATATTTGTCTGCTTTTCAGGTGGTTGACGCTGTGGGTGGGTATTGGCAAGAACCTCGCGATACGACACGTATCACGAAACATGGGTCACGATACGATTATACCACAATATATATATCGCGATACTACACATAATGATATATATTGCGACATTCTACAGTTCACTGAAAATATGAAAACAGAGCTGAAATGCAATTTGCTTCGAAGTGTACGATCTGGGTGGTTTTTATGAATCACATTACATTAATAATTCAGCCAAAAAAACATAACTCAGAACTGAATTTTTAACTTTATTGTCTTTGCATTTTAACACGCTGAACTAGTGGACACCAAAACCGTGAAGATAAAGTGCATAAGACTGAAAATAAGACATTCAGGGTCCGAATGAAGCACCATCTCTGTCACTAAGGTGTTGGAGTTATGTAGTATTTTACATGCTTACTTTTATAACACAACGTTAACTTGGCTACATATATGTGACTCTGCACGACAAAACCAGTCGCTTGTCGCAAGAGAAAACGAGAAAAACGAGCGTTTATGTTGCGTGGGGTGAAATTTAGGATTTTTTGTTTTTAGTGTTTTGAAACAGTGGAAGGTCTATACTGTACTGTTGTGAATAAATTTGGCTGAAAAACTTACCCTTTCCATCCTAAAAATGTGACTTTCTTGAGGTGAGGAATTCAATTCCAGCAGAATGTTAAAAGTTTCTGTTTTGACCGCTCTACTTCAATATTTACGGTAAATCCACTGGTTGACTAGCGTGAAGGTATTTCTCCGGAATCCATCTCCGTCTCCCGAGTTCAGTTAACCTAACGCAGGTAGGCTATCCGTGTGACTGTGAATGCAGCGTAGGCTACCGTAAATGCAAACGTAGCCGCGACCGCACCAAGCGTCTGTGAGTGCTACGGCGATAGTCAACTTCAAAGGCAGATTTCTCCGTTTCTCACTTGGCGTGACAGGAGAAACCCGACTCCTTTGAATGTTGATATCTCAGTCATATGTCGTCCGATTCATTCCATATAGGTATCGTTTTGAAGCTTGATTTATGCCCTTTCATGAAAACATAACAACTCAATTTTGAAAATTTGCGACAAGCGACTGGTTTTGCCGTGGAGGGTCACATATAATGAATGTATAATATAATATATATAACTTTATAAAACGTTGACTTGGTTGACATTGGTCCCGCGTTTATCTTCTCCCGATAGCGGGAGTTTGTGCGTGAATATAATTGCGTGGCTCTTTCATGAGCGGTGCGGCAGAAAGGCTAACTCATTTCTCTATCAGCCTAATGCTGCATTAGTCCGTGTTGTTAAGATGGCCGCTGGAGTAATTAGCGAATTGCTTTGAGTTGAGCCCGCTGGGGTGGGGGGCTCCGGGGGGGGGCGCGAGCGAGGGGGCCGGGATTTGGTGGAGGGGTAGGTTGAAGAAAAGATGGCCCTTTTCATACTCTGATGGAGGTTATATTTTCTGTGACAACTGGACCACAGTAATCAAAACGTGTTAATAATCCCTTCAAAGGCATGGCGGAGCATCAGTTGTGCCTCAGTGAGCCTCAATCCCCCTGTTAGCAGCCGAGTGGGCCGCTCCACCCACTCCAGCCCGCCCGCTTCAGCCTCAATTACGGCGCGGTGGCGGCGCTAGAGAGGCCCGGCCGTGCCCCCGGCGCACGAGTCGGCGCCAATTTGCGCTGCCGGAACACGGGGGATGGAGTGGGGGGCTGCGCAGGTGAGCGTGTGTGTGTATTACGGGCCGTCATAACGGGGGACGTATTTATTTTTTTACCATATAGCATGGTAAACTCCATTATGTATATAATGGAGTTTATTGAACGGACATGAGGAGTTAGGGTCGCAGATTATGTGTTTAATGGTCACCGTCCTGCCGTCCACAGCACCGCTGTCTTAGATTCTCTCTTTCTGTCTTTCTCTTTCTATCGCATTCTCTCTTTATCCTGCTTTCTATTTCTCTCTGAGACTCTCTTTCCATTTCTCTTTCTTTCTCTCTCTATCCCTCGATCTCTTTTTTGCCCCTCGTAGGTTCTCTCTTCCGTAATTCTGTCTCTGCCTCTCTAGGGTCTCTCTTTCTTTCTTTCTTTCTTTCTTTCTTTCTTTCTTTCTTTCTTTCTTTCTTTCTTTCTTTCTTTCTTTATCTTCATTTTCATCCTTTTCTGTCTTTATTCCTTTCTCTTACACTCTCCCTTTCTCTCTCTCTTTTTATCTTTCTCTGTGCTTCTCTTAGCCTCTCCCTTTCTTTCTCTCTTTATACCTTTCTGTCGCTATGGCCCTCTTACATCCTTCCTTTCTCTCTCTTTCTCTCTCTCTCTCTCTCTCTCTCTCTCTCTCTCAGGCTCTCCCATTCTTTCTTTTTCTACCCTTTTCTTTCTCTATCTTGTCCTCTAGCAGGCTCTCTCTCTCTCTCAGTATATGGCAGATAGATGCTGGTGTTCTCCTCCTCCTCCTCCTCCTCCTCTCGTCTGCTTCTCCTCTTCCTCCTCTCCTCAGCTGCAGGTGGAGGAGTGTGTGAGTGAGGGGAGAGCGGAGGAGAGTCGTGAAGAGGATGTTTTAGTCCTAGAGTTTCACAGTAGTTGGGCTAATATATGTCACTCACTGATCACGGTGAACACTATCCTTTTCTCTCTCTCTCTCTCTATCACTTTCAAGCTCTCACTTTCTTTTTTTCCTCTTTCTCTTTGCATCTTTATCTCTTCTTTCTCCTTCTCCTTTGAGCTCTCTCTCTCTATGCTTCTCTTAGGCTCTCCCTTCTCTTTCTCTAAGGCTTTTTCTTTCTTTCCCTCTTTATCTCTTTCTTTCCCTTTTTACCTCTCTCTCTCTCTTTCTCATTCTCCTTCATCTCTCTCTCTGTCTAACCCTTCTCTCTCTCTCTCTCTCTCTCTCTCTCTCTCTCTTTCTCTCCCAGGCTCTTTCTTTCTTTATTAAGCCTCTCTTTCTGTCAGCCCTCCTTTTCGTTCTTTCTTTCTTTCTTTCTTTCTTTCTTTCTTTCTTTCTTTCTTTCTTTCTTTCTGAGGCTTTCACTTTCTCTCACTCTTTCTCACTCTCTCTCCTTTTTACTTTTCTCTCACTTCATCTCTTTGTCACTCTATTAATCTTTCTCTCTCTGTGCCTCTCTGCCAGCCTCTCATGTGCTGCCTCGTGCACTCTTTCTATTCTTCCCTCTCTTTCTGTTCTACCTCTCCCTATCTGCCATCATGCAGCCCATTAGTGGAGAGAGCTGGAAGACACCTGAGGTGGCCCCGAGGCTTGGAAAGGGAGCAGCGGCTCCTCATCCGCTGTGTCGACAAACGTTCGCCCGCGTCTCACGCCTTTCACGCGCCCCCTTTACCGATTACCGTCTTTTGTAGCGGCTCTCGGGCTAATTGGGAATGAGCGGCGGCGTTTGCTGCAGTAAGGGCTGGCCGGAGCCGCGAGTTACGCGCGGAGGCAGGAGTTGAGCCTGTGAAATATACATGGGTGCGGGTGAAAGTATAATCTGACCCGGGATCAGTTCGCCGCCATTCTCCGCCAGGAACTCGTGTGTCTGCGGCCCGGGGCGGGACAGGAGGTGCTCAATAATGTAAAAGAAGTGTTCAATTAAGACCTGTCCTCTCTGCCACGACGTTCTCAGCAGCTTTACATTAGACCACAGCGTGTAGAGGGGATAAAAGTCGGGTCTTAAAATTCAGCTTCAGCGTTTCAGAAGGTTGGGGGAATAAGTTATGGCACGAACGATAGCACGCAAATGATATGGTTAATGCGGTGTTTGAAAATGAAACTAGCATGAGATATTACATTGATATTAGATATTAGATAAGTGCAATATAGCACAATTTATTAACTCAACCGGTTCTACCAAACAGTATTTAGCATGTGATTTCTGCAGATTGGGGCACGTCTTAAAAACAGCCCTAACAATATTTTCTTAATCTTGTTCTGAAGAAGCTCAAGAGATTTAAACAGTATAATATTATACTTTATAGCACAGTATACAGTGCAACATTATAAAATTATACAACTTTAGAATTGAAGAAAAACGCAGAACGTTAATGTGCATGCCTGCATTAAAATTGCTCGTCAACAGTTATAGATTCAGTTTTCACCTGAAATAAGAACATTTGTGAGTGTCAGAATCTTTGTAGAAACTGCATCAGTGGGTTTTAAGAGCAAAATTCTTCTTAAGGACGTTTGGCGATGGAGTCCCATTGTGAGTAAAGTCCTGCCTCTTTTAGCACCTTTAAAGCCAGATGCGGTTTATAGACTTGTATTTCTCGTCCAAAATTAATCACTTGTTCTTGTTCTTGCCATGATTTGTTTGATTGCAAAACATTGTTTAAAAAGAGCTTGTTGAAGAGCAGCTGGCATTGTTTTGATAAAACATTTTTAAGGCAACTTTACTAAGCAGGTTAAAGCACTTGCTTATATAGACTTATATAGACATATATACACTGTGTGTGTGTGTGTGTGTGTATATATACATATATATATGTGTGTGTGACCCTCCACGGCAAAACCAGTCGCTTGTCGCAAATTTTCAAAATTGAGTTTTGTTTTCATGAAAGGGCATAAATCAA
>JAVGVS010002941.1:0-10368 GCA_032718565.1 Distichodus sexfasciatus
TCTTCTCTGTCTTTCTTAGCCAATTGTCAGAGGCCTGTGGTCTTTTCACCCAACGTAACTGTGCAGAACAGACAAAAGTACGACTATCCTGTGAGTCAGTGTACTTTCAGAATGCTACACGTGTCTATGTGTGCAACACTTACCTGTTGTCTGAGCGGCCCGTGAACACAGCTATATTTGTGCTATTGCATATGCAAACTGGATATAGGCTGGATTTGAATTCTGGACCAAGAGAGATCTGTAGTGAGAACAACAGTGTCATTTAACACGCTGATCTGTTTGTACAGCCACCCACGAGGCAATTGAAAGGATGTACTCAGGTAATGTGAGATATTTTCATAAGTATAAGAATTATAGTGTTAATTAATCAAGGACGAGCTGAAGGCCAACGCCGCTTTATGACTCTGATGTTAACTTAAATGCAAATGATAGTGTGCAACAGAGTGAAAAAGTAAGATAAACTGCGAAAACAAAGAGATCTTGAAAGATTTATGAAAGCATTTTGCAGAAATCCATATAAAAAGCAAACAAAACACAACATTTGGACTCTGATCAATGTGGATCCCTATTTATTCATTTATTCGTTTATTTGTCCAGAAACAAATGTATCTAGTCACTCCTCACATTTGCTCCACTATCAAATGTTTAAATAACGCTGTTGTCTTGCATTCTCTTTGTCTATGCACCGTGGCGTACTGTTTATGTCATGTTTGAGAGCTCAGACAGCAAGATTTTAAATTAAACCTAAAGATGGATGTAAGTTATTTTACTGCACCAGTCACATGGAAACCAGGATTTATTTTTTCCCCTCCATTTTCATGGTGCATCTTTCTCGTTGTGTATCATGGAAACATTTATTAGACATCTTCACTGGTGTATAAAGTAGCTGATAATGAAACTAAACGTCACGGTTCCGTATACTTCTTAAAATACTAGAGGACAAGTTTTAAAAGTATCTGATGTTAACAGTACTTTTGATGGTATTAGTTTATTGTTAGTAAAACTAAAGTCTTACATTTTTATTGTTTTCAAATGAATCTTTTTTGGACCGTCAGTCACTTAATGTCCTGCAGGAGGCGACATCAGCTCAGCCCAAACAAATGCCATTGCAGACAAAATTGTGCTAAAAGAAATGTATTGGAGTTAAAAACGTCACTTCATTCCATCTGTAATCATGTAGAAAGTGAAAGTTGATGATATTGCTAACACTCACTACCAATTCTCATTAGTGCAGAAGCAAAGTAGAAATATTCAAATATGCACTGCTTATCTTTCCTTGTATTTGTTGCAGTGAAATACTGCATGAAGTGTGATGATTGGTATGATATCCATACTGTTTTAAGGATGGTCAGTAAACCGAATACTATTTCGTAGACAGTGTTTGTCTGGTCAGCAGTGAAATAAATAGGGTCTTGAACAGTTTAGTTCGGTTCAGTTCAGTTTAGGCACGGTCTGTGCCTAAACCACAAAAAAACAACTTGCATGTGTTTCTGATGTGCACAGAGGATGCAGATCTGAACTTTCAGAGATATCTGAGATAGACAGATAATGTAAGACTTTTTGCATAAAAGCATGTGGCCGTCACTGCAGAGCACTGTGCACAGAGCCTCATTCCAAGCGGCTTATTTTTAAATCCAAAATAAGAAGCAGGAAAAAAATAGTTTCTCCTTCATCAGTTGGAACATAATATTTCTTACAGTTGCCAGCTTTTCAATATGGCGTAATAATCTGAGATTATTTATCATAGCCTCCACAGGTCTTACTTCCTGCTTTGTTTTCCTACTAGTTCAAAGGAAAACAATCTCGAATCAATTTGAAACCAAAAAAAAAAGTGCTGGAAACGCTGCAAAAGCACAAGGCTAAGCTTATCTGCAGAGTCAGGCGCTTTATCATCGACCTTGCATAAATTGGTCATAAGTCAAGACTGCACAAAATATTGTCTAATCTCTTGGAAAGAATGAACATTCAGCTTTAGTGTTGCTCCGAGCAGTGTCTGCAGTATCAGTTCAAATAATGTGTAGGACCTACAGTCACGCTGTTGCTCTGTGCTCTAAGGCCTCGGGGTAGTAACTGATGAAGATGTTATTGCCTCTTTCATCCCTGCTGTTTCTCCACTCAGGGGAACGAGATAAAATGCCAGTAGCCTTGCTCTCTTCCCCGAGAAACGATGGCAAATCAAAGCCACACCGCGCAAGTATTTTTCATGCTGTAAAATCCTCTCAAAATGTTATGTCAATAGTTATGACGAGATCAACCCACGTTTTGACGGTTTTTATAGAGGGCGATCGACTAAAAATGATTACATTACAGCAAAGTTGTCTTCACATATGAAGGAAATGTTTGGATGAACTCACAATATATATCTCAAGCGCAGACAGCAAATGCCGGTATAAAGTGTTTAAATATAATGCAGCGTTGTAGATTAATCAGATCATCGACCAGACAACAACCAATGCACGTGCAGAGCTAAAAAGGAATGTTGTCAACACATCACTCTTTCTCACTCCTGAACTCTGCATTGCAGAGGTCTGCTCCACCCCAAGCCCAACTGGCTGAAAAATTCCAGGAAAATTAAAAACATGAATTTACTCTCTTTCTGGCAGCACTGAAGCTCCTTGTAAGGTTTCCAAAGGTCAAACTATTTGTATTTTACAATTGCCATACAGGTTTTAACCACAAGATAACCGGAAAGCCAGCAAACAAGTACTGTTTGATCATATTAATGTCTAGTGTTAATCACTGTGTAGGTTAGAACATAAACTTTGTGTTATTCTGCTTTGCAGGACTTGGCACATTGATCTCAGTCATGAAAAGAGAGTCCAGCGGTTCTGGGTTACACAACAATTCCACTTGTAACACCTCAGAGGAGTACAAATTTACCACCTACACGGTGGTCTTCTGCCTGATCTTTGTGTTTGGTCTGGTGGGCAATGCTGGGGCACTGTACATCTTCTGCAGGTTTTCGATCAAGAATCGTCTGTCCACCATCATCCTCATCCACCTGGCCGCCTCGGATCTCGTTTTCATCCTCAGCCTGCCCTTTCGCATCGCCTTCTACTTCAGCCGCATGACATCGGGCTCCAGTGCGAGCGGCTTTCACTTGGACTTGGCCTGCAAAATCTCCACCTACTTGTTCTACATTAGCATGTACTGCAGTATCTTTTTCCTGACGGCGCTCAGCGTATGCCGCTACCTGGTTCTGGCGGGTCGGATTCGCCTCCAGAACAGCGAGGCCTGCCGTTGGGCTCGTATCCTGTGCTGGGGCATTTGGGGCTTTGTGGTTGGAGGGAATGTGTTGTACATTGGCATCACCTCTAGCTTCAAAATCGAATCAGAAGGATGCCTGGAACCCGTGAATAACTCTTGGAATACGTTATATCGCCTGAATCTGGTGGTGTTAGTGATTTGCTTCCTGCTCCCTCTGACGGTGGTGCTGGCTTGCTATTCGTTGATGATCCGTCACATCTTGCAGACGAGGGCAAGTCAGAGGAGGCGAGATGTGGCTCTGCTCTGCCTGGTGCTGTCCATCTTTTGCCTTTGTTTCCTCCCTTACCACGTCACGCGCACGCTGCATCTGTACTACATAAGGTTCAAGAACGACTGCCAGATTCAGACCACCTTGCAGAGGACTGTGGTGGTCACGCTCTGTTTTGCAGCTTTAAACAGCTGCCTGGATCCGCTCATCTTCCTGTTCGTCGGCCACGGATTCATACCTCTGATGAACAAGCTCGTCGCTCAGTGTGCAGTCTGGAGGTGGTCTCTTTGGAAGCTGGTTGGTAATAGTTCACAGAGTCCCACTCCACCTGCTCTGCAGCTCTCACTGATTAATGACCAGACCACAGAAATAGGTTTCCCTTCTCCGGTGGTATTACGGTTTTCCCCCAGAACGGAAGACACTGCTTAATGCGGTTTTGTTACAATAATTGTAATTACACGTTCTTGTTATTTGATGGTTGTACAGTAACCTCCAAGGTATTTGCAGGTGATTGCGTGCAGGTGATTGTATTGATGTATATTAGGTCCTGGGAAAAATCCTTCAAAACTTTTAGAGTAAAATGATCTCTTTCACACTTCTGACCAATAGAATTTCTTCTACTGGTCATCTCAAATGGGTAATAAGACATTAACGTGCACATTTCTTTCCACGATGTGGTATGATATCTACTGGCTATATATTTTTATCTATATGATGTATATTTTTTATTGAGAGTTCTACGTTGTAGGACGATGGTGGTCTAGTGGTAGGGCTCTCACTTCCGTACCAAGAGGTCATGGGTTCGAATCCTACCTTCAGCACTAGCGTCATTGGGTCTGTGAGCGTCTCCCCTTAACCCCAAGTTGCTCCGGGGAGACTGTCCCTGCGATTAGGAAATGAAAGTCACTCTGGGTTAGAGCATCTGCTAAATGCCATAAACGTGTATGTTTGCAGACATCAACGGAAACAACTTTCTTGAAGATTATTCTAAGCAAAGTTTTATGCCTGAATTACAAAGGAGTGATTTTGGAATGTCAGGCAACTGACGAATTACACGTCATGTACATCATTCTATGGCGTATCTGAGATATGCATCTTTTCCCAGCCAAAGGCAACAACATAATTTTCCCTCTTAGGTCTGTTTGATATTGCATTCTTACAGTGGGTTACATTTCATTAAAAGTGCATTAACTTTCTGACCCAGAGTTCTTTTCAGATTATATCTTTGATTAGCTGGAATACTTTATCCAAACCCTCACATGGGAGCGTCATGCATGGCTGGTAGTTCTATAGGCTAACTTTAATCCCCATCACACAACATTCATTATCCCACTATGGAACTGGTGGAATTTGTTCCATAATTTCTTTCATATTCAACAGAAAGACCTTATGGCTCCAAAAAGCACGATTTCGGAAATGATGCAATCTCACGCATGGCAACCCAGTACAGCATGACTTGTTCAACTCCCCAGCTTCCCTTAAATGAGGTTCAAATGTTTCTATGTGAGCAAAATGCATTCTAGACACCATATTTAATGTGCATTTCAAAGCAACTACAGCATTTAGGTATTTACATTTTGAAGGAAACTGAATCTATCACCGTTACAGAATCATCTTTAACAACAGGCAGGTCGTAAAATAAAACATCCTAACAAAGTTGATTTTCGCCTTTCCTTAGAGACCTGGAATTCTTGGATCGAACACAAAACCTCAAAAAGTTGTGGGATTTCATAATCACAGTATGTAGAGTAATGTGGTGCTTTATCACCGCCCATGTCGTAAATGTTTGTTTTGGCTCTGTACTGTAATAAAGGAGATTTCTTGCTCTGTTTTGCTTTAATGGTTGAACTTTGTTACACAAGTGTGATTTGGCAGCTGAGTATATGAGAGTGACTGATTTCCAGAAAAGATCTTGATAAACACTATATGGATACTTGCAGACAGTGCGGAACTGGGCCTGGGTTCCTGTCAGCTGCGTGAACTTTTCACCTTGTGTTTGGGTCTGGGTCTGGGTCTGGGCAGGTGCGGGACTGTATACATGCATATCTCAGCTGATCTCTTGAATCCACTGTCCGCTGCCTGACCTCCCCTCCCATCCCATGATCACACGAGAAACACTGGAGTCCAGACGCTTTGGGGAGTTTTCAGGCGATTCGGTGGCGGTAGTAGCGGTGCGTTGAGATAAGACGTTCCGTCCACGACCACATGACTTTAAAAAAGCGGCATCAGTCAGGGCTTGGAGACGGGTTTATAACCGAAAGGAAAGACGGTACGGTTCGCCAAATCATCAATGGCTTTAGTGTAAGATCACAGTTTCATTAAATGGTCAGTGTGAGTGTAGCTGGGAGGGGTTGTAGTTGGGTTTACGTGTGCATGCTTCAGCGGTTAATCTGTGTGGAGTGGGTGAGGCCATTTGTCAAACACAAACAAGGACCTGGCTTTATTTTACCACACAGTGAAGCCTATCTGGTTACTTGCTCTGAATACACACTCTCAGAGGCACTTAAGAGTGCAGCGTGACAGGGATGAGGAGGGAGATCAGCGGATAAAACAGCGTTGCAACTTTACACCGAGGTCACATGAAGAAAGCGGCCCAAGGCTGAAGATTTGATTCGCGAAGAACTTTTAAACAAAGAAGCTTTTTCTCGTGTCCCACTTTCATCAGCACAAAATAAAAAAAAAACAAACAACTAAAGACATTATTTTCCTAAAATATGAAGACGTGATCCCAGTATCTTCAGCTGGACATTTACTGGTTGTCAAACTGAACCCTGTCGAATGCATCATACCAAAAAAAACAAACAAAAAAAACGCATGTTAACATACACATGAGATTAACAAAACTGTAGAAAAATCACGGTTTAATTGTGCTGTCTATGATCAGTAAACAAATGTCACCTGAACTCCATCATTTTAACAAGTGTGTAAACTGCATTAAAACCATTCAACAGACTGATATGTAAAGTAAGGAAGTCATTTTGATGTCTTTGACAGAACAAGAAGTGGTCATGAGAGTGTAATTATAGTGTAAAAAACTGTGCCCTTTGAGGAAAAACACTAACTAGTTAAGCAACAACAGAAAAAAAGGTAACAAAAAACACACCTAACTGCAATCTGGTTTCAAGAGGACCTCCGTGAGACGGAATGTAAAGCAATTCCCAAATTTGAAGTGACTTACAGATTTTCTTTAAGCCACAATAGATAGTTGTTTGTTATCCTTCTTGCAATGTCAAACTCAGTGGGCCACTGGGTGAACATCAAGATGCCGTGGAAGCTGCTCGGATAGTGTTGGTGCGTCACGTCGACCCCAGCGAGGCGCAACCGAGTCACGTACATCAATCCGTCGTCCCGGAGCACGTCGTATTCGCATGTCAGCACATACGTCTTGGGCAGCGGACGCAGCATGGCATCGGGCACCAGCAGGGGCGATGCCCGGGGGTCTCCGATGGAGCGCGCCAGGCTTTCGGAGTGCCCCTCTGTTTCTGTTCCTGCCACTGAGGGAGCACTGTAGTTATACGTCTTGCGGTAAGACTCGGGCAGGAACGTGCTCCAGTTGACAAACTTGAGAAGCGGTGCAGACTCAGGGCCGTTGTGGCTGTTGGTCATCATGGCGTTGAAGAGGGACTTGTTGCTGGTGAAGTACTCACTCCAGAAGCGTACCATGAGGGTACGGGGCAGGATGGGCATATGCTGGTTCTGCTGGTACGATGGAGTTTTAAGGTCCAACGCTTGCAGCACTGGGTAGATCAGACACTGGATCTTTAATTTCACCGGCTGCTCGGGGTCCATCTGCAACTGAACTCAGAGATCACACCAGAACTACAGTGAACACTGTTCATTTGTGTCACAAAACACTACTTTTAAAGAGTTAACGTGCAGTGGCCTGAAATATCAAAAACGTGTGATGACAAGACAAAGGCTATTTCTATTTTTTGTCACAACATAAATTATGGAACAGTGCTGCCAAAGGTTAGCGTTTCCAACCTGTTTCTGCACGTCTGAAATTAGAAGTGACGCTACATACACTATGATTCATGCAATAATGAATGAATGGAAACATTGTTTTTCACTTTTGTTAGAAGTTTGCTTCCAGGCTCCACTGTCAAAAATGATATAGTTTAGTGTCCCAATGTTAAAATCTTTCAATTGTTGCCCTAAAAGCAGAAAAATGTTTCTTAAAAAGTAAATATTGTACTTGCACCTTCAGGTATTAACCAAGTATCAGTGTTCAAGGCAAAAACCTTACCTTTGATTATACCAACCTCATGACATGAGAGTGTGATTTTGTACTTTTCTTATGAGTTTTTACTTGACCAGCCTGTTGGTGTTGGCTTTACTGGCAACACAGGTTGGTTACAAGTGACATCATTCAGTAAAGCTGTCAGTTAAGCTCTGCTGTAACTTGTGCGGTGCTGAACATATTCCTGCCAAAACATTACTCTTGTGCATGTCTCCAGTGCGTCCTACCTGTTGAGCGATGGCAGCTGCCAAGTTGCCTCCTGCGCTGTCCCCCGACACAGCCACGCGCTCAGGGTCCACCTCATACCGGTGCAGGACGTCGCTGCGGAGGAAATGTTTCACCACGCGGTACGCGTCCTCAAATGCGACTGGGAAGTGATGTGCCGGGGCAAGGCGATACCTGGGCAAAGCTTAGCACTGACCTCTCATTCGTCGCAGAATAAAGTTACGACAAAAACTACACTGTTGACAATGTCAGTAAACATTTCTGGCTTCAATGTGGTGATGTTGAGGACTTATACTATAAGACTGAAGGTTTATTAGCCTGTAAATGAGTAAACTAGTGAAACCGGCTATCGTATTCACACCAGCAGTAAACAAGAACCTTTTAGCCACGAAAGAGTAATGTTTTCTGCATTTTTCTCCTTATCTCGAAAGGAGTGTCCAGGGGATTGGCAAAATGCAAACAAGAAGGATGAAGCCTAGATAACAAAGTATGCAAACTCGTTTCATAGATAACCTGAGAAAGTTTTCCAGGACCGTGCTGATTATGTGAGCGTAAGGCAGAGCTAAAACATTTCTATAATAAAATATCCCCATGAGTGTGCAAGGTTCCACTCAAACAGACCTGGAATGCCATCACCCACGCAAGTTTAGAGTTTTCCTACTTCACACCTGATTCAGCTCATGAAGGACACGATAAGTGGCTGAGAAACAGCAACGTGCTGCGCCATTCTAGACTCAGTGCACGAAAACAAGCAACATTTTGAAGAGTTTTAAATTAAAGCCATAACTCACTGTAAAAATCGATGTGGCCTTTCCCAATGGAATATCTAAGCTGATTTTTGGCTTCGAGCACCAGGGAAGGGAGGGGTTGGAGATGGGGCAGATCCCTGGCTTAGTACAGTGTGCTATATAGTCTGGGTCAGGCAGGCCACAGGGAAGAGTCTCAGGCTCACTGTTTGGACAAGTGGAACTAAGTGGATCACTAGTGAAAAGAGACCAGAGCCGCCTGACCATCCCGCCTGCAGGGATAGGATGTGGTGCTGTAGTAAATCAAGCGATATAATCACTCTGACCAACATTTATTTAATATGAGCCATTCTGCGGCTTTGGGTTAATCCAGCTTGGGTTCAGTAAAAGGGCATTAGTCTAGTCGAGGCAATCAGCTGTTTGTAACAATGGTTTAAGCAACTTCAAATCCACATAGTGAATCAGGGAAATGCTTGTGGTGACAGAGATGACAGTGACATAATACTCACTCTACAGACACAACAACTGCATTCATTTCTGTAACCGTCTGTCTCGCCAGCATGTCATACGGACCCATCCCTAAAGGACAGATGGATAAAGGCAGACAGAGAGAAACAGAGAAGGACAAATCACTGATTCATATAGAAGAAGTCTTCAAATGTTTTCAGCAAAACAGAGCCAACAGAAAAACATTGGTCAGATGTCAGTTACCCTAGTTGTCTGGCACAATTCTAACGTTCTAGCAACTCTCTCATGGAGTGATCGCTCCATTCTGCTTTGCTGCTAACCGCTAGCAGCCTGACCAGACAGCATGACGCACCATGTCGGATCACTTTACCAACGTTATGTCAGCCATCTAACGGTTGGCTACCAAGTTTTGCCAACGTCAGGATATGTGCCTGGCAGCTTCACCAGATGGTATGTTTTTGTTACGTGACATGATGATAACACAGAGAGACAAAGCAAAGATGCTGAAATAACTGATCAAATACAATACAATGAATACAATAATCGATCTATTTTAATGTTGTATTGAAATTTAACAGCAACATTCAAAAGGCTGCATAATATATCATCTCAGCTTGACCAGTTCTAATTTCCCATGACTACAATTAAAAACATAATCTGCAATATGACATATAAAAACCTCAATAAACTAACAAAGAAATACTCCAGTCATTCTCACCATATAACTCTAATACTCAGTAAAAAGCTGATGGTTTGAAGACTCACGTGAGCTGCCCAGGCACCATCCTCCTCCATGCAGGTAAATAACCGCCCTCCTCTTCTCTCCTGTTCCTCTCTCCTCTCGGGGCTGGTACACCAAGACCTCCACACCATCAAAGCTCTCTTCCTCCACCCTCACCCGTTCATCGGATGCAGTCGCCACTCTCTCAGCAAATGTGATGAACATCATCACTCCCATGTAGTCCTTCAGCCCCAGCAGTTCGCTGAGGTCTGCCTAGAGATGCAGGGAAAAAAAGTGACAGGATTTTGGTTGATTCATACTTTTCAAAAGGTGCATCTGTGATGGTAGAAAGCCCATTATGAAAACGTGACAAGGTGGCTAACACTGGAGGTTAAGGACTTCACCCATTTAGGATGGTACGGGGCACTTTTGAGTGGGAGTGAACTGGTTTATACCCACCCATACATGTGATCAAAAAAGAATGATTGTGGTC